>JARKHS020011315.1:0-189175 GCA_030143305.2 Amblyomma americanum | reverse complement strand
CACTAGGTTATGGTCATGGATGCGCATTTTCCTTTCCTGCCGGCCCATGGATCCAAAGAAGCTACTGAAGATCAAACACATGGAGTACTTGCCCGAGGGGATTTCTTTGATTCACCACCAGGTGGCAGCAATGCTTCGCTCTTTTCTCTTAGGAGCACCCGAGCCCAGTGCCTGTTCCAAGTCATAGACCACCATCCGCGATGCAGGGTGCTATACCGCGCTCAAGTGTGAGGAAATGCGAGCGACCAAATTCTTCAGACTGGGAATGCCCTGGTCGCAGCCGCCCTAACAAGCAGCAAGGCGTCGCACAAGAGGAGTTTGTTAAGAACCCCGAGCAGCGCGTGTGGCTTGAAGGGAACAACCCGACATAGCAGTCAAGCTGGTAAGAAGATGCCAAGCACCGGCGATGGTGGCTGGAAGAAGAGCTGCTGATACTATCCGCAGAGCTCGAGTTGATGGAAGAGGTAGTGCTAGCTGTTGAAGAAAGGAAGGCGCTGCGGCAGGCAGTGCGTAAGAAGAGGAAGGAGAAATCCAAGTGGACGTCTGCTGTGAATAGGTCGGCCGACCTGTGTCCTCGGGACACAGCCTTCCTGAAGGCCGACGTGAGTGACGGCTTAAAAATGTCGAACCTAAGGCTGGCAGCGCAAGCAGACTCCCACAATTAGAAGAGCCTCAACATGTGTCTCGAGCACAAATATGTGAATACGAAATATTTTTACGAAATAGGCATGTCATTATGACTCTCCTTGTTTTCAGTAATAGTGTAGTGATTGTTTTCAGACCGAACGCATCTGCCCTTCGAGCTGCGCCAACTGCGCGTTCAAATGCTACTACGTGAATAGATTTAGGCATGTGTGTCCGCAATAAAGACCTTTGTAGTCGGCCAATCTTCATTTGTTTTGGCTAGATAGCGAATTGACTATCCACTGTACTCGCCACACTGGAGCGCCCTATACATGTCCTCAGCTGTTCTGTCAGCACTCAGAAACCTATCCGTCTCAGTCATGAAATTCTGAAACGGTAACGTAGATCTCTCTCCTTCCGGCAAGCTTTCTTGCCGAGCCCATCTATGCTCATACTTTTCTGATACCTTTATTAGGCCAGGGGACTCAATACCAGGGCTTATTACGTTTCCCAGTACCCCAGTACAAGGCCAAGTTTAACATAGCTGAGATTTACAGCCCTCACTTGGGTGTAATCTGAGCGCTACTCTTGGGAGCGTGAATTGCTTTCGCTGCATTTCTTTCAGCCACTGCACGGAAGCCTCAAAGCCGCTTGCTTTTGTAGCGATAGCTACATTACGGTAGCATTTCGAGCCTTCAGCGTGGCGGCGCCGCCACCCTGTGGCTGCGACGCCACGCTGTCACGTGATTGGTCACGTGGTGCGGAGCAGCTGCCAGCAGTGCGTGGTTCGTCACGTGGTTGGTCACGTGACCAAGTTCCACTCGGCCAGCTGTAGCTATCGCGTCACTCCAGGTTTAACCAGATAAAAGCACCGCCATTTTTATATATTTTTGTTGCCTTTACGAGCAAAACCCTATTCAACTCGTTTAAACTGGCATTAGGCATAGGCGGTCACGTCTAAGACAAAATGTCTTTGTCGTTTTGATCTACAAACTTATGGTTGCGAAATTGCGCCTGTTCTCTTTGATACTGTTTGCTAATACTGCTCTTCGACTCTCCGAACGAACGTCTGTAATATAAAAGGACACCGCTGAGTTCGCAATCTTGTCCTTCCGATTGAAACCGTTTCTCATTCGAATGTAACGGCAATGAATATTAGTAAGATGTAAACTTGTTCCTCAGTTTCTCCGTTTACAAACCTTAAAATTCGGATCCATTTTCGCTCATAGCGACAAGCCATTAGCAACAAAATCTTCTTAGCTGGCTTGCATAGGAAGAAAAAATGGCCCGCAATGCGAGGGAACAGGGTGTACCTATTTTTCTGTCGTTCTCAGAAGCCGAAGTAAGCGGCATGTGAGCGCTGCTAAGGCTTCATAGTACCAGCGACGGCAAAGACGACAACGAAAGTGTATTCAGTGCACGGGTCAGTGAACACTCTCTTTCAACCGGATTCGAATGTGGGCTTGAGAACGGCGACAAACAGCAAGAATAAAGGAGCTGAAAGCAACAAAATGTGGAGGGGCTCGCGCAACTGGTGCTTCTATTGCCGCTTTCGCGCCTTTTCACTCATTGTCTGAAAAAAGGAGGGGGGGGGGGGGGGGAGCGCACTTCGTATAGCATAAACTTATTTAAAAAATAGTCAGTGCCATTCCGAACCGCTGGTGGGTTATGTTTACTTTCCTGCGAAAAGAATCCCTGAGGCGCGAGATGTGTCAGCGCAAACGAAAATCTCCGCCTCTTTTCAGAGTAAGGCGAGAAATGAGGTAGAAATATAGTCGATAGATAAGGGCATAATTACTATTCAAAGAATGAAGAAACAAGAAAACGGCAATGTAAAAGTTTCATTCAGGGGAAAATTTTTTCGTCCTTGCGCTGAACTTAACCCCGGCGGGAGACAACTGAACACAAGTGAAAAAGGCATTTATTTAACCGGATATGAGAGTGCTAGGCGCTAAGAAACCCGTTGAACGCTAAAGATACACTTTAAGCGCGACGACAGGAAAGAAATTCAGAACACGAGTACACAGCAGGGAATAATACAGAAGGATTAGGAACGAGTAATTGGATGCATGAAACAAAAGCTAAACGTGCCGCATTTACATTGCAATTACCGACGACTCTCGCACAAAGCGACCGCCTCAAACCGTGCCTTGGTTGATTGAGAGCAGTACTTCATGAAAACATTGATTCTCTTTCTGGGGTTCCTGAAAGTGGAGCTCTTCTCTCGTGTGTCATCTTGGGAAGAGAACTGTTCCGTGCGCAACTGCTGTGGTGGTCCTCTAAAATGAATAACCAGTGGGTTACGTATTTCATACGGTGCACTGTGGGATTGAAGAATTAATCTCAACACTTTCGTGGTATGAGACGGTGGAATTATTGGCACGGGCACGATTTGTCACTAAACATCAAACATAGTGCCCACGGCTGAAGAATTAGGGACAGTTGTCGCCTACTTTCATGGAAGTCTTACTGAATTTGCATTTTCTGCTGTTTATCTCGACGGCGCTCGTCCAGTTCTCTTTATCGCAGATGTACTCGTGCTCGGCTAGCTGAGCGCGTAAGAGATAAATTATGGTGTTTTGTTTCGCCACCGCTTCTTCTGAATTGAATCTTTACAAAATCCGGGTCAGATTTTTGTACGCGTAGAGTCTACAATGTTCTTTAAAACATTCAGATGTCGGGCAAAGTATCAAATAAGTGTAAGCATTCTTGACAGCTCCTCACCCCATCGGAATCCTGTGACAAAACGGGACACCTAGCGCCGCATTTCTTCATTCGGTCTAGAAGGCTCTCCAATACATTTTCTTTCTTCATCCTCTTGTGTTTCCTGCTATTTTTAGGTTATATTGTGCAAATTAAAGATTTTCATAATGTCTATTTACACTCTCCGTCTTTTCTTTCGCTTTCCAGCTTTTCCTTAGAAAAACGATGGTATTTACAGTCTCCCCTGTCAGGGCCTTTGTTCATCTCATCTCTCATCCAAGGCAGGTTTGTTGGGCGACGTTAATATAATCTTAGTCATGCTCCACTCCTCTCATGCCCGTTCCGTCGACATTGGTGGCGCTGGGAAAGCCGGTTGTTTACTCACCAAACTCCAAACTAAACCCTTTATACAGCGAGGGAGAATAATTTCGGTGCCTGAAGGGGAAAAGACAAGACGTCCAAAAGGCAACAAAAATGAAACGAAGAAGAAAAAGGACACCGAGTGACGAAGGAACGTGCGGAGGCAGGGAACCAGGTGTCAAGAAAAGGAGGCGCTGGTGAAGGCGGGGCAAAAGCGGCAAGGTAGGATAATAATCGCATTATTACAAATTCTCCCGGCTGCGCATACACGAAAAATTTGAACGCAAACAAACAAAACCTGTTTTTCGAATTCTCGGGCGTATCCTGCCCGATTGCTTCGTCCTCACATTCCGGCCCAGTGTTCATTTGCTCGTTTAAACCCATCGACCTTCTAAGCCTTAATTTTCGTATCGCTCCGATTATCCAGTTCCTCGCTATGATCGTGTGCTCTAAAAGCGTTCCAATCTCAACTCGCAGTAGCGCAGAGCGCTATTGGGGAGTTACTGAGTAGGGAAGGAGGCTGTTTTGCCTATTTCGATGAGTTACGTGCGCCAGAGAGATTGCTTTGCCTGCAAGCTTCTCGAAAGCGCATGTATTTTGTCTCAATGTAGCCAAAATTTGTTGGGCCAAGCACCGAGGATAACCGCGTTTTAAAATTCCGAAAACTGACATCGATGCTATTTATGATTGGCTACACGCTTCTTAGTAAATTAAGGAGCCTAGCAGTAACAGTTAAAAAGTTACTGTAAGATAATAGTTAACCATCATGCTAGTTAGCGCGTATTAGCTGTATTCCGATGTACTACACCGCTGATCATCCTATGCAGAAAAAAGCGCCCATCGAAATCAAAAAGCGTATTTTTAAAAATTGCGTAAAACCATCGGTGACATACCCTGTATATGCTCATTCAGGGAGCAGATTTACGAGACTGTTTTCCCAGTGCCGCTCGTAACACTGTTCGCGCAGTGGAGATCACATGATGCGCTGATGACAAATCAACCAATTCTTGTCCGATCATATCTAAGGTGTAAGCCGCAAGGTTCCAGCCGCTCCTAACTTGAGCGCATTCTGCGTTGTTATCATACTGACGGGGTATTATATAGCCACTATCGGGAGGAGGAGGGGGCCAGCCGCTGCCATCTTGAGCGCAGTCTGCTTGGTTATCCGAGTGAGGGGGTATTGTAGAGCTATCACAGGGAGGAGGAAGAGGGGTGCCTCAAAACTGCCTACTCGTGTGGCTCCTGCCACAAGAGAAGCGGCTTTTCCCAGGTCTTGGCGCATATTGGCGGACCTTTGCATAACTCTGCTCCCTGTGGGAGCACACAAAGGAACACTAGAAAAGACCAGAAAATTGGCGGTGGTTTACCTCTGCTTAAACCTCGAATGACGCGACAGCTAAAGCTGGCCGAGTGGAACTTGGTCACGTGACCAACCACGTGACGAACCACGTGATCAGCCACGGCGCCGAGCCGCCGGCTGCTGCTCCGCACCACGTGACCAACCCGTGACAGCGTGGCGGCGCAGCCACAGGGTGGCGGCGCCGCCACGCTGAAGGCTCGAAATGGTATCGTGAAGTAGCTATCGCTACAAAACAAAAACGTACAGGTGTTGCCATCCCCGGATGCATTCGCAACTACGCTTCAAGTGTCGACACCGATTTTCGGCTAGGGATCCTAGGGGCCACGCTAGAACTGCATTCGCTTCAGAATGCTTCAAACCAGTATTTTTGCGGTGTCCACTTGCGGGTTTGAAACGAGTGGCGACAGAATTTTAAATTCTATTTTTTTACAGCCATTAACGCATAATTTCCTATGTGATAACCGTCAAAAAATTTAGATAGAGTACGATAATCAGTTTTCTCGGAAAGCTATTTTTGGACGCAGTTATCCACAGTGCCCCCAAAAAGGACACTGAGATCCAACGTCCAGTTTCTAGTTTATGCGGTACCCCTCATTATTTCAGGACGGACTGCGGCAGTTCCAAGACAATTTAATATACATGGTCGTTCTCATTCCATGTACTTATCTATAATGTGAACCCATGGGATTCCGAGATTAGTATTCTCGTGGGGCATCGCCTGGGTCTCTGCAGTGGTTTAAGTTACAATGTCGACTCACTAGGGTTCACATTAAAGGTTGAAGCAGGACGCGAAAAAGAAATGGGCGGTGGTTTAGCCCTGGTTAAACCTGGAGTGACGGGATAGCTACAGCTGGCCGAGTGGAACTTGGTCACGTGACCAACCAAGTGACGAACCACGTAATCAGCCACGGCACCGCGCCGCTGGCAGCTGCTCCGCACCATGTGCCCAACCACGTGATAGCGTTGCGGCGCAGCCACAGGGTTGCGTGCCACCACAGGGTGGCGCCGCCGCCACGCAGAAGGCTGGAAATGCTACCGTAATCTAGCTATCGCTACAAAAAAAAAGAAAAGTCCCAAATGGGACTCGTTCGTCGCCATGTCATGCGCAGTTCTAGGACACATAGAAATCATTCTGCTCACTTTATCTGACTACAGAGCGTTCCCAGCTGACGGGATACGCGAGAAATTGAGAAAAAAGAAGGAGGTAGAAATAGAGAAAGCTTCCTTTTGGCTGCCAACCCGACTGAAAACATTTATCGTGTCCCCTTTCACCAGAGCTATACATCTAGTCCCCATAGGGCGCCACTGAGATGGCCTTGGCTGAAAAAAACCAAAAGCAGTTGTGGTCCCATCTCGAGCAGAACGTAGATTTATCTCAGGATATCACTGATCAGTCGAAGCGGAGACCAGATTTTTACTCAACGTAAGACGAGAAAATAAAGGAAATGCAACATAGCTTTTAAACATTAGAAACTGGAGTTCTCAGTCTCTCCTGGCGAAGCAGAACTGTTACGGAAGCCTAGTTAACACTGTTCGACTACGCTGGAATGCAGCCTTCCACAGAAATCAAAAAAAGAATCTAAGCACACTATTCGCATAACGACCAGTTTTTTTTCCTTTTTGCTTCTCCGAAGGAAACACGTATTTCAATTCGTTCTTTCTGTATCGTGCAATACAACAGCAATAACACCTCACCACTTGAGCTACCTATGCCCGCCTCTTCTGCGCTTCTGCTTCAGTGTCGAGCCCGCTTTAAATAAAAGAGACGGAACAAACGCATCGTGATGCCAGAAAGAAAATAGAAGCGGAGTAGAAATCATAGAACTCAAGGAATGATGTAGCAAACTGTGACATCGAAGAAAGCAGACCCAAAGCTCTAACGCAAGACGGAAAATAAGTTGCGTTCATCTTTCGCTGCAGCGCGCCTCGCACCTCTCTTCGATACGTAAGACGCAGTGACAATCTCGTTCGACAAACACGGCGTCGCCAGCTGCTGGCATCTAGACGATTCCTGCCTCGCTTCCGCCAAAGTACCAGGACAAGTGAGAACAAGGCTGCAGCAGAGTAGTGAAGGAAATAGAGGTAGGGGATTCATGGGGGGAATTACGAAGACGAGCGCAGACGTGAATTAGCCCCCCGAGGCTTGCTGGTAGAACAGGTACTGATTTCCAGAAAGCAAGCTTCATGTAAGAAATGGAATAAAGTAGTGCCATGACTGCCGCGTACAGATAGGCCTCCTCAAATACGCGAGTGCGCTGTCGTCGCTGCCAATTGCTTTCCGCGTGCGTACGTCTTCGACGGCCGAGAGCGCGGTTCTCCTTTTGGCCTTCAGTCATCGCTGAAACGTTGACGTGGCAGTTTTTGAATATTTGTCTGGCAAATAATTCGTCGTTTTTTCTGATCAGTCATCCCTATTCCCCAATCGAAGTCTCATTTTTTTCATTGTATTGTCCTGTTTTTCCAGCCCGTCTTTTCTCATCTGTTCCCCTATGGTTAGTACAGTTCTTTGCGGAGCTTTGCGACTTCCCTATAGACGCCCGTCTCCCTGATGGATCCTTATATTTCTCTACATTCTCCCTGGAGTCTCAGCGGAATTCCTAAAAAAATTTTGCTTTTGTTGCCCTTCTGTTTTCTTTCTCGAAACAAATATGAACTGATCACAGCGTTAGTATTTATAAATCCAGAATGGAGTCAAGTTTGAGAATTTGGTTTTTCCAGACCTTCGTCCTAATTTTTTTACCCTATTTCATGACCAGCCCGGATTGGTTGCGAACTAAGTGATTATGCACTTACTGCGTCTGCATTATCCTCACGTATTTGCCGCCTTGAATGCTTAAACCCATTGAATTGCTCGACTTGTTATACATTTCGTTTAGTGTTTAGGTGTAGCGAAGCGCCTACTACCGCATTTACTAGTGCATAAGTTGATAACTCCTCTTTTTATAAAGCTACCGCAGTAAGAAGCCAACCTATGTGAATTATTCAGCAATATGCAAATAAATAAGGTACATATATTCGAGGCTGAAAATTTCAACAATACATCAAGCAGCAAATTTCTTCAATATATCACCGTTACTTGCAGATCCCTCAAATCAAGGGCTTCACCTGCACTACTGTTTCGGTTTCCGCAAGAACAAGTCATTCAAGCTAACGTTTTCAATCTCATGTATATTCAATCCCGTGTTTTCGTGGCGGTGAAATTTGCGAACTAATTTTGGGCATCCGCTGTTGACGAGGACAACACGCAAGTATTCATCACATCTATGATGAGTTCGCCTTTTTTGTGATGATTAATTTTGTGAAATTAGGTTTTTTTTTTTAGATTCAATCAATCAAAAGAAGCTTCATTTGTGTTGTAGCGGCGGGTGCCGCTCAAGTACACGAACTGCTAGCAACCAAAACCAACCCGGTTAATTGCCACATACAGTCATATATATACACGTAGCGGCACTGGTGCCTCTGGCGGCAGGTGATCCCCAAACCGAAACCGAAACCACATATACAACATATTCCCTTCCTTATAAAAAAAAGCTATATGGGTTAGTGATTTAGTAGTGGTAGTACGTTAGTGCTCTTTTACAGAATTATATTTATAGTAACAACAATGTGCTTGTCTTATGCACTTAATACAAAAATATAAAACAAAAAGAGGAAAACAAGATACAACTCCATTTATGTCCATATTTCACAACGTCAGCAAACTCAACACTCGTGCAGATTGTGACATGTTCATGTTCACTGCAAAACGTGTCTTTCTGTACTTAGTGTCCATAGCGGTCTGGAGGTCGTCTATTCCTTGATGGCTGTACCCTACGCTGAAGTCCCGATGCTTCTAAGAAACCACTGGCGGCAGGCGAAGTCTCTTCCGGCTCACAGCCGGTCACTGGTGACATAGGCGGCTGCTTCGCAGCAGCCACAGCTGAAGTTCCGGTTGGCACTTCTGAAACGGGTCTCTCCAAGGTAGGCGGTGAGCTGCTTTCCCTAGCGGTGTCACTTGTCTCTTCCGGCTCACAGCTGGTCACTGGTGACATAGGCGGCTGCTTCGCAGCAGCCACAGCTGAAGTTCCGGTTTGCGCTTCTGAAACAGGTCTCTCCAAGGTAGGCGGTGAGCTACTCTCCCTAGCGGTGTCATTTGTATCACTCCTTTCCCCCCACCCACAGATAGATGCAGAAGCTCGTGGCATTCTTGACAACTTTGAAGCGTTCCACGTTTTTCCATCATCAAGTTGGAAGGTCGATTGCCCCTGTTTTCTTATCACTTTTCTTGGGCGGCTAAAAGCCAGGTCACCTTTAAAAGCAGCTTGTCTGCGTACTCGTACAAGATCACCAACCAGGAAGGGAATATGTTGTAGATCATTGTACGCCTGCTCAAACTGCCTTGCCAGTAGTACTGCTCTAGCGAACGAGAGAGACGATCCTTCAAGCAGAGAACGCTCGCGCAAGCTCCGAGACGAAATACCAGCAACGAACTGGTCACGCAGCGAATCTTCTTCGGCAGGAAAAGAGCATGTAGCAGAAAGCTCCCGCAATGCAGTGATGTACTCATTCACTGATTCACCAGCTTGCTGAACTCGCCTACTGAAACGATGCCGTTCGGCAACAACATTGCTTGTTGCCGAAAAATGAGCATGCAGAGCGGCGACTGCGATATCGTACGACGATACTTCAGGCCTTGTGTCGCCTGTGCCCTTACTATCTTCCGACGTTTTCTCAGTAGCAGTTTGCTCACCGAGCTTGACGTTGTCCAACGATGGGAGTGGTAATGTGTAACATATGCGCTGACCTTCTACGCCGAGGCTGTGAAGAAGTAGTGCTTTGCGACGATCCGGCGTGCAGTCAGAGGCCCCCGAAGCAAGCACGTAGTTCTCGAAGATGCGGAACCATTGCGGCCACGCAACAGCAGGTCGACCAGCACAGGCAGGAACGGGGGCGGCGGCGCGAGTCCAGAAATGCTCATGGCGCCGGAATCAAGCGGCGAAAGTCACGCCCCCCGAAATGATCCCGTCCTCGTCGCCAATGTTGTAGCGGCGGGTGCCGCTCAAGTACACGAACTGCTAGCAACCAAAACCAACCCGGTTTATTGCCCCATACAGTCATATATATACACATAGCGACACTGGTGCCTCTGGCGGCAGGTGATCCCCAAACCGAAACCGAAAGCACATATACAACAATTTGCTCATTAAAGAAAAACCTGTGCGCTATATTTGGGCCAATAGCCTGCGTCGCTAGTATCTGGTTCCATACAAAACAAGACAATTAGGCAACCGCAGTATCAAATATGTAAACTAAAATTTGAACAAAATACATGCAGATAAGTGTGCACGTTGTATTGCAAGAAATATGGTTCCTGTATATGTTGTAGCACTATAGTGTAATGCGCGAAAAGCTGTCAGTGCTTGCCCGTTAGGAAGTTCCAGAGCTTTTTGCTGCACCTTTGGAGACAATTTATATGAAACTGTATCATCCTCAAAGCAAGAGAAACATCTTGAATGAGAACACCCTTCCGGCGGTTAGCAGGTTGACATGAACAATATCCTCAGCCCATGGTATCATGGCTTCAAATATGAAGAGAAAAAAAAAGATAATTTTTTATGTTTTCGAAAAGTTCACCTGTATTATTGAAAATTTATGGTAGTCAAGTATTACATAATTACAAATATATTTAATGCAAATAGAGGATGAGCAAGAAAGCTTGTGTACTAACCTGGGCCAAAATTTAAATTATTGAATTCGCAATCCGTGTAGCTTCTGCGCATTTCAGAAAGCTACCTGCTACCTCGAGTGTTTTTTTTTAACTTTTCTGCTGCTAAAAAGTCACACACCGTCTGGAAATCTTCGTGCGCGGATATTCTTGAGAGATCAGTGGCATTCAAGGCGTTTAGTGTCTTAGAAAGGGCCTTTGTGGAATAAACTTAATTGCAATGACGCGTCATTTTATGACGATGGCTTCCAAAAAACGCTGCAACAACTTTGTGTCCTTTGAATGCATGACACAACAGGACTCCAAATAAAACACAGAAAAACAATTAAAGCCTCCACTTTAATTTTGTGCAAAATCATGCAAGGAAAACGTGGTGTCTGACAACGACGCCGAATACCCGGTTTCGCTTAAAGAGAGAAGCCACACTAGATACGGCGTCGTAATGCGCAACAAAACATAGCTGCAATACACAATACCCGACACAAAGAATGCAGTACACACTCCAGAAGTACTAACAAAAAGAAGATAGTAAGAAATAAGCAATAAACGCCTCTTTTTCTCACCTTGCGTAACACAGAGATAGGCCGCTTCTTAGGTTGCGTAACACGGAGATACGCCGCTTCTGAGGTGTGATGCTCCCGAACCTGCACTTTCACCATAGATACGCAGATACACACCACAGACGTATACAGTTCATTGAATAGACGGCGTTTGCTCTGACTGAGCTGGACAAAGTGAAGCTTATTGAACTCGGGCTGGTGCAACGAAGATCGTCCTGTGTTACTTGCTCCTTTGTTTGCATCTGTGACGCCTTCAATGGCTTCCCTGGTACGCAGCATTCTTTGCCGTGATACAGAGGCAGCACACAAGATGCACTCGACTGAGGAGTCGTGTGGGCTCCACATTTTCCCCCAGGAGAATGGCCTACTCTTTTTTATCATTTTTTGGTACAGCTGCGCATCTAGACTACAGCACGCAAAAAGGCAACGCAATCATGATCTCTAGCGAGCGTTCGTTTGACGTACAGGCACAGACAAAACGAAGTTTCCTCGTGCTCAGAACATATACAGAAAAAAAGGTGTGTGCTTTTGCAATTCCTGATATGTGACAGTCGTCTTTCAACACAGATCTTTATGGCTGGGCGATGGCGCGTATGCCACTTTATATTCGCTGTCGTAGCTGTTCTCAGGCACAGGGAGTGCGCTTTGGTTCTTTCGCTTCCTTATTTCCTGTTGGCTTTTTTTGCAGTTCATTCGTTTTTTTTTCTAGTTCCTTGGGACGAAACTAAAAGCAAAAAGGAAAGCCCGGAGAATGCGACAGAGACGAGCTCCCGTTCCCCAGGCAGCTGCCAGTGCTGGATCACGTGCCTTTTTATCGGCCCGCTGCAGCCAAGCGTGCAGACATGATTAATAAGCAGACTCCCAGACTGCCATTACTCGGGAGAAAGTCATTATTAAAAGCGGCGTGGCGCGTAGTTAAGGAAACATGCGGGCATCTTGACAGCAACTTTCTTGGGAATTGAGAATGTACAAAGAAGCGGTAAGTTAAAATACGCCACCACAATGAAGTGTCTCAAGGAATTTGGACGTACAACGATCACTTGCCTTTTTTTAGGTTCCTTCTGACCTAGAAGAAATTACTTCAAGGACTTTACGCGACAAGTTTAAGAAAAAAATCAGAGAGAAACAGTTAACAAAGAGGAGCACTGCCACAATTGGAAAATGTTAACCGGTTATTAGGAATTCATTGAGCAGCGAAGGACTTTTCACACGTCAGCGTTCGTTCTCTATGACTTAATATGCGCTGTTAACAAGCAAGGCTTCAGAAATGATTCTGGCTTTCATCTGTTAAGTGAATTACCCGGAAAGAGAGAGAGTAAAAGAACGCGAGCGGTCAAGATTGGGTTACCGTTGAGATCTTAGGGTTCAAAGACAAAACACGATAGAGTGGAGAGTTCGAAAATCTTACTTACATTGTTATGCTCACACATACAGATAAACATGCAGTTTCTTCATGAAAATCTTTTCGTCGGCTTTGGTTACCGAAACCAAAGCCCAATAATCAAATAAAATCAAAGTATATTACTTCCATAATAATTGCAACCAGTGACGTACACAGACGAGGGTCCCGAAGTCGGACGTCTGTAAACTGGCCCTCAGCAGATCACCACAACATGTGAAGAAATCGAGCTAATTGAGTAGGCAGGTTACAACCTATTACAGGATGAATGGCATCAACAAAAATAAAAAGCAGAGACGCAGTAAAACTTCAAAATAAGAATTGTGCCAAAATAATGCAAGGAAACAAGAGAAAACATATTTTTTTCTTTAGAATTCTTTCAGATTGAGTTTGAAATTTACTGATGATTTGGTGATTTTTAGAATATTTACCTTACAAACAGGTACACTTAGAAAGGTGCGTGAGGACACGTGGTTAGCATCAGTTATTAGGAATAATCTCTCTGGCGGTTTAGTTCGAACATCGGTGCAATAAATGATGCAAAAATTCACTCCCTCCTTAAATACTGCGTATCTGAAAAGTAACAATACAGAGAGCGCCAGCCGATATGACACAAAGGTGGTAGAGAGGTGGACGCACTACAATATACCTTGAACCCTATTCCTCCTCTTCCCCCCATTGCAGAGCTCCGCCAGATGTCAGGTCAGGCATGCCTTTTCCTATTTACTTTACGGGCATACGTAGTTTCATCCCGGGTGAATTTCTTATCCACAGCTCATCAAGTGTAAAATGTGAGGCAGTAATCAGGTGAATTAACTGCCTGATTACTGCACTGGAATTCAGCATCATCAGCCTGACTACGCCCACTGCAGGACAAGCGTCTCCCTTATCTCTTCAATTAACCCTGCCATGTGCCAGCTGCGGCCACCGTATCACCGCAATCTTTTTAATCTCCGCCCACACCTAACTTCCTGCCAGCCCCTGGTACGCTTGCCTTCTCTTGGAATCCACTCTGTTACCCTTAAGACTAGCGGTTATCTTGCCTTCGCATTATATGCCCTGCCCAAGCCCATTCTTTCCTCTTGATTTGAACTATGATATCATTAACCAGGGTTTGATCCCTGGCTGAATCTGTCCTCTTCCTGGCTCTTAATGTTACACCTATAATTTTCCTTTCGCTAGCTCGCATCGTTCTCCTTAACTTAAGCTGTACATTTTTCACCAGCCTCCACGTTTCTGCTCTATAGATGAGTACCAGTAAGATACTGCTGTTACATACTCTTCTCTCGAGAGATATTGGTAAATTGCTATTTATGATCTGAGAGTACCTGCAAAATGCGCTCCATTCCATTCTAATTCTTCTACTTATTTCACGCTTGTGATCTGGATCTGCGGTAACTACTTGCCCTAACTAGAGGTATTCCCTTACCGCTTCCATCACCACGCTACCATTTGTAAATTACTGCTGCCTTCCGAGACTCTTTAACAATTCTTTGGTTTTCTGCCCATTATTTTTAGACCCGCAGTTGTGTTCTACCTGTCTAACTCCTTAATAATGATTCGCAGTTCATCTTTGGAGTGAGTTAGCACTGAAATATCACCAGCAAATCGGACATTGGTAAGGTATTCTTCATTAACTCTTATATCCAACTGTTCCCAATCCAGGCCTCTGAATACCTCCTGTAAACAGGCTGTGAATAGCATTGGGGAGGTCGTGTATCCGTGCCTGACACCCTTTCTATTAGAATTTTAGTGCTCACTTTATGAAGGACTACGGCAGCTGTCCAACCTCTGCAGGTATCGTCCAGTATTTTTACCCAAGGATCTTCTGCTATCTGATTCCGCAATGCCTGCATGCCTGTTGAAGTTTGAACTGAGTCAAATTCTTTCTCGTAATCTATAAAGGCTATGTATAGGGGCTGGTTATACACTGCGCATTTCTCTATCACCCGATTCATAGGGTAAATATCAACCAATAATCATGAGCCCTCGCCATCCTGAATTAAGCGTGTATCAGGATCCTTCTCAATCAATCTGTGACAGCCATAGCTGTGGAAGAAACACAGCAGCTGCCAAGCCACGCCAGCGACTTTGATTGATGGCTTGGCAATTGACCGCAAAGAACGCGCAGCCTACTGTGTTCACTTTGAATTTGCTAAGGATAGCACTCCCAGGCTGCCTAGATTCTTCTTCGTTTCTTATTTTGCTGCCATTGTGAAGACAAATGGCCTTCATTCACTGCTAAACCTGGCAAAAAGAACCGGCTCGTTGCTTTCTGTGTCAGAAGAGGCACTGGTTTTTTCTATGTTAATCTTCAAAGAACATGTCGGGAAGCGTATTAAAATTACAGTAATCAACTGTGTGATACGCAGGACACTTCTTTTCTTTCCTTATTTTTTTTTTAATTTCCTCCGGACCACAGACGGATTATGGTTGCTGACTATTGGTAGATTGGAGCTTCAGCTCCAAAGTGAGGGCAGACGTTAACGATTAAATTAAAGTGCCCATCTATGCTGGGATTCGTCACTCGGACTAGAGGCTTCTTTCAGTGGAAATAAATTCATCGCGTTTCTTTTTTATTTCAGTTACACAAGGAATGGCGGCACAGCGACATCCTAAAGATATAGAAGGTACATACCCGTACCGCCGAACTATCACACGGAACGCAAGCACACACAAATTCTCAAACACAGACTGAATATGCTTTTGCTTTGCAACAGCTATAAGATATTTACGAGTAGGACCAACAGTGTAAACGTGGTTGAGTTTCACTTATGAGCTTAAGCAGGTATCATTTCACGGTTAATATGAAAAAAAATGTTCAAATTAAGCCGTCAAGAACGTTCATGATGATATTCACTCCTCGAAACTCTCTGCGCCAGTAGAACACTGATATCAAAACATTAGGTGATACGGTCGTGGTAAAAATTGCTTAAATGCGCAATTATACACTTGATCAGCCTCGTATGTGCATTATGTTGCCTAACAAGGCACAATACAGAAAGTCTTGTTTTGCGGCACTTGTTAACTCAGAGAACAAGCTTGAAAATGGCGGTTCTTCGTCTGTACGAACACCTACGTTTAACAATTCATCGAGGGCCACCTTACATAAACGTACTTTACACCTAAAACATTGCTTATTACATGACACTAGGTAGTAACGTCACCGTGCAGCGTAGGAAGGGCTTAAGGAACCGGTTTCGGAGCAGGCATTTGAGAGAAAAAAATTAACCTTGCTCTCGCTGAGCTTCACGTTTCACGCAGCAGAGTGCAAGCGCAGTCAATTTTTTGTCCAGTCGCTGAAGTCAGGCTTTCCACAGTTCTCACAGTAATCCTTTGCACTAAGATGCAGTTGCGGCTTTGTGAAACTCCTTGCAACGACCTTGCATCTAGCAGCCTAATGATACAGGCGTTGAGCCACTGCGGCAGGCATACGGAGTTAATTTCTTCTCCAGAAATGTTGAGATCAAATCACTCGCGCACTCCTCAGGCCATCCTTGTTTAAAGAGTGGCCAAACCTTGCAATGGACAATTTTTTTCATTATTGAGCTGTTGTTGCCTTGTGTAAAAAAGAACACTTAGGGTAAAAAAAAAAAAAACAACGACGACGAAAAGGAATGACACCGACGTTGCTGCGTCCATGTCCTTCCCTCCTGACGTCAACGTTTTTATTTGTGTGCGCTATGTATTACTCTGTTAGCAGTCGTTAAAGAGCCACTACAGCGGAGTGCAGTCAACCTCGCCCGTTGCGTCGCATCATTCGCGGAAATATGCCGCTGAGTTTGACAAATCTGGCCGAGTCGAGTGCGAAAAAAACAATCTGTGCACTGGCCATCCGAAGCGCGGCTTCAAAACAAGAAAATTTGTGCACTCACGCCATACTGTCACTATTTTGTGTACCGATTTACCAATGTTGACAGAAGATGAAGTGTTGAAGCCGTTCCTCTGGCGTTTGAGGCCAAATTTTCTGGTGCAGGAAAAAGGAATTAAACATGTATAATCGCGGTAATCAATAGTCGCTTGTCTAACCTTCAATATCTTCCTCGTTGTCTTTTTAGAAGCCTTCTCTATTGTTATTTTGCCTTTCTCTATTAATTGTTTCACTTAAGTGTATTTCCTTCTTTCTGGTGATTACAGTTCTTCTCAAGCTAAATTTAAGAAAGCCATCGGAGGAATGTGTAGCGAGTCGTGTTGTTTTTTTCTTTCCTCATTCCCATTTTTGGCCGACTGAAGATCGACCCCAATTAACGCTTTCGTACGCAATGTTCGGTCCTTTATTATAGTGGGTACTCCTCTCACGTTACTCTCTGTTTTTCCTACCGCTGCCTCCGGACAAATTTGCATGACAGCTTTCTCAATCACTAAGCGATATAAAATAAGACGAAAGGAAAGAGAGCAAAAATTTTTGATGACGTTTCAACTGAGCGCTAATTTTCTTACCACAGGCTTGGAAAGTTAAAACTTCGTTCTGTTTTGTTCGCTTTCCAAGCAATATTCTCACATCACACTGCTTCTGACAGTCTTGTCTTCAAGAAATGAAACAGTGATAAATATGAATGATACCTCGATCTTAATAGTTGAACTCAATATAAGTTAAAAACTATCCAGAACGGCAAAGCTCTTTCAGCCCTCTTGACAACGGTTCTTTGGAGACTACAGTTTTAAATAAGGAGGACGTGCTAGCTAAGACAGCCGCGTCGAAGCTGTAGCATTTCATGCTTAGGGCGGCAACCCCCAATAATCGGTCATGGCACGGACGACAGAAACTAAATGAACCGTAAATAAAAAGGCACAATCCGCAAGCAGATCACAATAATTATTGCAGTCGCCACTTAACAACGAAGAAAAAAAAAACATCCCGGAGACACGAACGCCAAAAGTACTTTCCCACTGTTACCGTGAGGGCGCCACCTGGTGACATCATGCCTTCATGTTTAATGCGAACGGAATGTTGCAATAAACAATTGATAGCAAGAAAAAAAAACGTAGGCTCAAACGTCTCACTCGTACTTTCTTCTAACGCATTCATTCTATTTTGTTATTTGTATTAACATTACGGCTCCTGAGTCGTCTTCTTGACGTCCGGACGACGGGTACAAACGGTGCTTGATGCACTCCAAGAAGAAGTTGTAATTAGCGGCTTCGTCCCGACCGCATCAGTGATGGTACGTAATTAACTGGTTAGGGGCGGAACGAAGCAGACAGAGGAGCACAGAGTGCACAGGGGAAAGCTTCATTTATTTTTACTTTTTAACTCAATCTTTCCCATACGAGCGATATTGATTCTCCGCTGCTGTGTTAACGAATACAGCTTAGTGCCGGAAACTCTGCGGCATTTCTAAGCGAGCAGTGACTGACAGATCGAGCTAGCTTCGCAGCAGCCCCGGCATCGGGGTATTCGTGGTTTCCAGGCGGCAGGTTGGCCTACTCGATACATTTAATCACCTGCGCTTACACTGATATCACATTAAGGGATACTTTTTACTTCAGATTTATATAGGTCTGCGTACTGCGTTTCAGGAATTGTGGCGGTGTTTCAAAATTTTGAGTTCGATTCATGGCTGATATTTTTTATATTTCTGTTTATTTTGTACAGAAAGATTCCTTCTGTGTTCATGCATGTGTGACGATGGAAAGAATCATACAAGAGGCCATCTGCATGTTTCTTGCGTGCAGTTCAGTAATTATTGGTTTTTGGGGGAAAGGAAATGGCGCAGTATCTGTTTCATAGATCGTTGGACACCTGAACCGGCCCGTAAGGGAAGCGATAAAGGAGGGAGTGAAAGAAGAAAAGAAAGAGGTGCCGTAGTGGTGGGCTCCGGAATAATTTAGACCACCTGGGGATCTTTAACGTGCACTGACATTGCACAACAAACGGGCGCCTTAGCGTTTTGCCTCCATCGAAAACACTGCCGCTGCGGTCGGGTTCGAACCTGGAACTCCGGCTCAGTAGCCGAGCGCCCTAACCACTGAGCCACCGCGGCGGGTTCGCGCAGTTCAGTACTGATTGTGGTTCCAGTTCAGCGTATCTACGGACCGATTCTCCGAACAAGGAATGACTGCTGAGAACGTCGTTCTCTGCTTCCTCCTAGTTGCCCATTCATTTCATTGCATCTTCTCTTCTTCGACTCATTCCGACAGGGATCAACGAATGTACCGAAAAGCGGCGAGGCGCCACGGAACTTTATTGCATCCCTCGCGGTGTCAACGCAGAGTTGCACATCTCCTGGCATCGGCGGGTCCCGTGGCAACAGAGGGTCCGAGTAATACACCCACTAGCCAATGCAAATGCGGACTCCAGCGAGGGTGGCGGCTCCTTATTGAAGCTCTCGGTGCGTGATCGCTCCGTATAAGCGGGATGTGAATTATTTACTTTATCTTCCCCCTTGTTCTTACGTCAATCTTTGATCTTTATCTCGCTTCTTTACCTTTCCTCCCGTCTTCGCTTCCTTCCAAATAATAATAAGAATAATAATTGGTTTTTGGGGAAACGAAATGGCGCAGTATATGTCTCATATATTGTTGGACACCTGAATCGCGCCGTAATTGAAGGGATAAAAGAGAGAGTGAAAGAAGAAAGGAAGAAGTTAGTGCCGTAGTGGGGGGTTCCGGAATAATTTCGACCACCTGGGGATCTTTAACGTGCACTGACATAGCACAGCACACGGGCGCCTTAGCGTTTTGCCGCCATAAAACGCAGCCGCCGCGGTCGGGTTCGAGCACAGTGCGCGATTTCGACCTTAAACACTAACCACCACTAACAGCCATCAACCTCTACGTTCGATGTCAGCGCACGTAAAAGAGCCCTAGGTGATCTTAAGCTCTCCACTACGGCACTTCTTTCTCTCTTTCCTCTTTCACTTCCACCTTGCTCTCTTCCCTTACTCGTGTTGAAGCGGCCGTCCAAAAAATGAGACAGTTATGCGCCTTTCATTTTCTAAAAAAAAAACTGTGAAATGATAATAAAACTCCCCAATGACAGATAATAAATTTTTAAGCACCGTGAAAGTTGTAAGCAGTGAGGCCCTGTTTATGTTTCGTTCAGTAGTAGGCTATTGAAAAGGGCTTGGAAGCCCAACTTGGGCTCTGCGTCCTACGCCTCTGTCGATGAGCACATTCGCGCCGGTATAAAGAGTTGCTTACGGCGCACGAAAGACAAGACGAAAAACGAAGCTTTTACAAGAACAAGCGATGGCTATGAACTGGGTTTGTTGAAAAACGGAACACATACATAGGCATTCAAAGAAACTATTACGACGAGACGGTTGCCTATAAGACAGATGGGAGGACAGATATCTCAATTACCTCTCAGGCAAAGCAACACAAGAGCTACTGACACATATGGTGCCCTTGTGATGAACGTAGAAGCCTCTAGTATCTCGCATGCTAACTTATCACTGAGGCGGAACAGGATCACAAGAGCGCGATGTGTATCGGCAACGGTTTCGTTACTTTGTGTGTGAGAAAATAGGTATATCTGTCCTCCCACGTGTCCTTTAGATAACCTTCTGGTTGTGATAGTTTCTTTCAAGGTATACATATATGTTTCCTTCTTCCACAAACCCAGTTGATAGTCAGCCTTTGTTCCTGTCGTTCGTTGAGTTGAGTTGGGTTGAGTTGTTGTATGCCACAGTTGGGATTAGCTTTGGTTCTTCTGCCGCTGTCATACCTTCGTCTTTAGTTCCGTCTTTCGTGCGCCGTGATAAAAATAAACACATACCAACACGCCCAAATTTCTGCTTTATTCAATGTTATAAAGGTGGTGTCACATGTGTAAGCATAAATCATCCCAGGTCGCACGGATAATGTGTGACGGATCTGTCCCAGAAAAGCCTTTAGAACATTCGTTGGACACCACGCCGAGTGCATCTTGCGGGTTGTGATATGGTGGGTCTACAGCATTTGTAAATCCATCTTAGAGTCGTCATTCATGACGCTGGTGCATGGAAAGGCTTTCAGAAAGGCTGGCGACATATGGCAAAATATATATTTATCGGCTGGAGATGTCGAACGGAGACATCTATTCCATAGATGGATGCACTCAGCAAGCTCCCGAAGTCTTGAGTAATGCGGCTCATCCTTGCGCATGTGCGGAGCGAATATGTGCATGAATATGTGCCACGTGTCGAGCTCTGGGAACGAAGGAGGCTGGCGATCGTAGGAGAGTGCGACAAGAGGAATGGGCAAAAAATAAATCCCAACAAAACAGGCTAGAGTATTTTCTCCGAGGCGAAGAAAAAAAAAGGCAGACGAAGAAGATGAGCTTCACTATACAGGTAAGGATACGGTTACTCATTACGTTTGGTGCTGGTGGATACACAGCGAAATAAAAATATCTGGGAGGCCTTTCATTATCACAGAAGACAAAGGCAAGAAGGAAGGGAGAGGATGAAGGGAGGAATAGGGAAGCGAAGTTATAGCAGAAGAGAGAATCTGCTTGGAATTCTCGATCTTCGAGTGCTACTTCAAAGATAAGTTTCTCAAGTAGTCTCTGTGCAAGCGTGCACGGGGAAAAAAACAAGGAAGTATGAAAAAAGTATTCAGCGAAAAGGTCGAGCTTATGGACGGCCACGCGAGTCCATACCGGGTGTAGGGTTATCGACGGGACATTGAGCTCGCAGCTTTGATTCCCTGCGGCACTAATCGAGAGTTTTGGTGCATGTTTTGGCATTGTGATGGCTTCTCCTCACGACCCGTAATTTCAGACTGCCACCACAATTACAGCAGGAGCCGACAATCTTAGCACTTAACCTTATCGAGTTACGTGTTAAAACTCTTATATAAAAACTGGTACATTGAGACCAGCTTGTGCAGAGAAACGATAATTCAATTAATAAAAAAATCGAAGCTCTGCTTGTTTTCTTGAAATTTTTTCATGCCTCGAAATAAAATCAGCGTAACTTAGAGGGTGCGAAATGCTTAGTAGCGTGATTATATTAAAATTATTGGTTTCCTGTAAAAAATTTTGAAGTCGTGCATGTCTAGTTTGAGGGAGAAAAGAATGAACGCATACTACGTCGCACACAGCTTGCACCTCTTTTTATATATTTATAGACTATTGTGGAATCCTATGCAAGCGGAAATATTTTTTCGGCTTAAGGCTAGTGCTGGTTCTCTTTTAGAGACACCCTGTTGAAAGCAGGAAAACAAGACGTTGTTTTAAAAGCCACGACTTAAAGAGTCCTAAGCAACCTGCATTCAAAACTCAATGTCCAGCTTTCTGCTCAGAGTAAGAGTGCAAAGCGATGTTTTCATAGACTAAGTCGATACACAACTACAGTTTAGTTAGTTAGTTGGTTGGTTAGCTAGTTAGTTGCATGGTTAGTTAGTCAGTTAGTTAGCTAGCTAGTTAGGTATATTGAGTTTAATGGCACCAAAGCAACTCAGGCTGTGATGCACACACAACTTAATGAAGGAGTTGTAGGTTGATGTGCGTCTATCGTCGCAATGTTGCATTTTTCTACTAATTTATTCATTTTCACCAGCTCATGGTTCTGCACCCACAAAAATGTGTGTTCGGCTAGAGCAGATTTTAATACAGCTTTAAATTTTCGGCAGCTTTATATTATCGCTTGCTTCATCATCGTCGCCATAGTACTGAACCACAATGCGAAGGCCGTGGTCGCATGCAGGTTTGTAACGTCCATGCTCAAATCTTTTTCCCCATTATCGTGCGGTGACTACTTCCTTGTCGTTGCCTGAATCGATATGAATGTCTCAGATGTTGCAAAGCGATATAAGCTGCTCATACCCTTTCTTCCTTTGTCCCAGCGCCCATTGAAATAGCGGAAGTTGAGTGTGCATCAGGTATGAAACGTTTCTTGGCGCAGAAAAAGTGAATAAATAAAGATACTGAAAAGCGAACTGCGTCAAGTAGCTCAAACACACCCTCATTGCACATTTTATGATGAGGCATCTAGCTCTATGTCATTCTGCTCGAAATCATGCCTTGTTTCTGTAACTTCCCGTGATGTAAAACACTGTTAGACGACAGAAATTTCTTTTCTGGGTCAACGTGAGGCCTCGTGCATGGCCTCAGAATGATTAAAGTTTTTTTCTTATACACTCTTAAAAAGTGCTGTGCGAACCGATGATGGCGGCAGCAGCGCGTGTAGAGTTTTTGTACTCTTTTCCTAACAACCTATAGGAGGCTTTGTGCGTTGAGTGAACGGAAGAGAGTATGGACAGATAAATTGCTAAATGTTGAATTTATCGTGATATCAGTCTATTGTAATGCAATAAAAAAGAAAATATTTTCTAAGACTTTTCTAAACGTTGCATCCAGCGTCGTCGTACCGGTATTTTCAGCAGTAGTGCGGTCAGTCTGCGTGGCATTATAAATGACAGCGTTAAACCGATCAGAAAAGCGTACAACTCCCGAAAACATTTATTATTATCGTAAAGTCTCGGTTATTTTGGCGGTTTTGTATGGTTTTGAAGATAGAAACCCGAACGCTTCCTAAGTACTTCTGCCCATGGCCTCACATTTCTCCTCGCTGATGGATCTACAATGAAGATTTAAGTGAACGCTTACATGAATATTTGAAATGCGTTAAGGATGCAATTACCAAAATCAGTGCTTTAGAGACGAGTACGTTTGCTTTGCTCGCCATTTTTTTCATTCAAGCATTTGCCAGAAGGCATAATTTCTTGTGGCAATACACTATGTACAAAGTGCGTAGGCTTTTTCTATACAAGAAAACGAGAAGGCTACTGCTCTGAATGTTGTCAATCAGCCACTATGAGAACTCTTCATTCCTTGTAGCCGTACGTAGCCTGTAATAATCGCGTCCTTGAAGCCCTTGTTCCTTCGAAAGTGCAAAGCTCTCCTTCCACTTCTTTACAGCCTGATCAGCACGTCAACTACGGGGCCAGGCCAGCCCCAGCTTTATTCTTTTAGTAGGTACCTCCTCTAATCTCCTAAATTTATGGGGAAGGGGAAAGTGCTAGGGGGAATCAGGGCACGTGTACTTTTCCTGAGTAAACAAGTTAAGATGGAAATAGCAGAACAGGAATCAATAGTGAGGCTGGTGAAGAAGGTATTAGTGTTGTAGACTTGACAAGTGATAGTGTCTGCTTTCCTCTGGTCAGCGTTCTTAGGATGTTATTCTGCCTAGCGTATCTGGGCGTGTTCATTTATTTGCTTATTAAGAGTATGTGTCTCCTCAATTAGACATAATGTATTTGTTACACTTCTGAGTAACACTTCACTTTCCTCGCAGTTAAAGTACAGCCACGACTCTTAACTCAACCAACGTTTATGTGTTTTATGTGGAACTCCCACCACTTCGCTTTCACGTTTCTCCTTGCTCAACGGAACACCTAACATCTCATTATACCACTCATAACAGCAAGTTCACCAATTGCCAGCGTCACAGTCTGAAATGCATTTAGTCGCCACTGCCTCAGCAACGTGCTGCATTATGCCTCACAGGTCCGGAAAGTGCAATACTAAGCGCTATTATTTAACAGTCAGCTTATCGACTGCTCATGTACCTTCATCTCTTTCATTCAAAACAAGTGCTTGCGAAGAAAGACTTCAAATTATATGTGTGACAACTGGCACCTGGCTAAACATCCGTAACAAGGAAGTTCAAACAAAGGAGAGAACACGATTTCTTCAGACTCCCAGACTGGACGGAACACAAAAGAAAGAAAAACATCGAAACAGACTTTCAGGCGAACGCTATGCACGGTATCTCGTGTTCAATTCTTTTGCCAAATGGTGAACCAAAAGCAAAAACAGTGATCACCTGTGGCGTCAGGAAGGTGAAAGACGAAAGAAAGCGATTTCAAGAGGTCAAGGTCGAAAAAGCGAGGAAGTAAAATGTTAAAAGCGTATAAAAGCGTCTCCTGTAACGGGCCGCAGCCATCGCTATCTGTCACGCAGGATCGAATAGAAATGTCTATCTCGAATGTGGATCGATTCAGAGACAGCGTGGCCGTTAAGATGCCTTCGACAGCGGCTCCATTTCGCTGCGCTTCGTCCTATGCTCGGCTGGATGTTTGTCTGTGGGATAGGAACGAACGTGGCTCGGTGTCAAAAACCAGGCTTAACAGGTAGCGCTCCAGTGATCAGCGGCGAACACTCGAATTCCGAATAGTTAATCAAACCTACCCGAATCTCCGTTCAAGCTCTGCCACCTTCCGCTCCACTCATCCTCTCTAGCGACGTTTTCTGTGGCCTTGCATGGTGCTCGCTTTTACCACTTTTTTATCCACAGACAACTAACTTTACAAGCGGAGATGCTTGCGGGCAGCAGTACACATGCGGTCGCATTAAATTAATGGAGGCGAAACGAGGGGGTACGAAGATGAATACTAAAAACAGACGAAGAGTGTTTGTAAGGGCGCCTAGATTTTTGGTGGCAATGAAAGGAGCAGTTGAAATCTTGCAGGGAAAATTTCTATTCAGTTTATTACTTTCTGCCCAGTGCACGATTCAAATGCTTTAATAGCTCATGCGTGTTTGACTAAGATAACCTGCTAAATGTTTGGGCTGATCAATAAACCTGCTTAACATTCTCAAAGCGGACCGGCTTTTGCATTATGGCTTTAGTACATCAAATCTTAGTATGATTTGTCTGTTTCTTTTATAAATAAAATAGAGAAAGAGCTTTTCAAGCCAAATTAATGATCGCGGAGAAGCGTGTATATTCATTTACGTTTTAACGACGGTGAGGCGGATGTGTTGCTCGTTAGATTAATAAGGTCTTTGTTACGGCTTTTGTCGTCGACAGTGGTCAACATCTGCGTCTACCTGTTCAAAGTCAACTTCCGTGAAAAAAAACCCACTCCGCTACTGGCTTGGGCATTTTAGGGACGTCCACGCAGGGGTGGGTTCAGGGAACGCAATGAGCGACAAAAATGCACGATGATAGAACACCGAGGTCGAGCTCGATGTGTCACCCACATTAAGAGGTGACGGCGCTTTAGAAATTGCGCTGCCTGCTGCCGCGGGTGCGGTAGAGTTATTGTTGGTAGCTTTGCGCCTGCTCCCTGATGGCTTTGGAAACACTTCCTCGTACTTCTACCTGGGACAAAAGGATGTACTCTTTTGGCCTCCTACGCATTTTGACTTCTTTTCTGTGGATATCTAGGCCGTTTTCCGAGTCGTTTCTTGAACTTCACTTCCTCTTTCCCATCCCCACATCTACGTTGAAACCATAGTGTAAAATACTATATGACCTCTACGGTGGCAAGAACTGAGATTGACGCGTTTCAAAGCTAAGGCTCTGTTATGCGCTAATAGAATTTTATTCTGCGTGGTTGCTGTTGATGTGACGTCTGCTAGCTGGAAGGAAGAAGGGAAGGGAGAATTAAATGTCTTGATTTTTATTTAACAAACACAATCTAGCATATTGACATTTTACCTCATTCAGGCATTTATCGAAAAAGGCATCACACCCGATGGATCCAGCAACCCAGCGTTTCCTCCGTGGTTTTTGCGAAGGGTCGGAAGCTGTGAACGCTATCATTTCCCTCTGGCGCTCAAATTGCGTTTAAAGTTGTAATGTCTAGCGTTGTGCGTCTTTTCGGTTTTGATTGCTCCTAATACCGGGTGTTGCAGAGAACACTAAGTAATTTTCAAAAACAGGCTTTTTGGGGTAAAAATATGCCCTTTGCGTCATAGTATTACCAGTGTTAGCGGTCAACGGAAAGCCGGTGAATTGTCTTAAGTAGTAAGATGGTTAACTAATTTCTGATAATTAACTTTTTAACTATCACAGCTAGGTAACTGGTTGTAATTAGTTGTCTGGTGCAAATTGAAGGTAAAAAACAATTGTAACATTTATTTGCGAATTTTGAGGCAGTCTTTTCCACAGCGCAGTCGGAGAGAAGGCGGACGTAATAGTGCAGCGAATAGCTTCTTCAAGAACAAAATGAGTACGAATAAAAGTAAATATATCAGGAGTGAAAAAAAAACAGAAAGCTAACAGTGAGCGATCCTTCTAAAGCTTTAATCATGAGTCTACACAGCAGCGAGTTCTTGCGCTGTATCAAAAACGATAGATATTCTCTTCAGTGCCAAATATCGGAGCTCCGTTGAATTTTAGGGGAGGGGCACGGGCGGGCTATAAATTTAGGCGCGCGCCCAGACTAAGGGAGTGCATACCTAAATCAGCAGTGCTAAACCACTACACCGCGAAAGAGCAGCTGCGAAAATCGCTCGCTTGAACCACAAGAGATTTTCCTCTCTCTCGTGTCTTAATAATTGGGCACGATAATAATGTGTGCTCAGAGTAAGAAAAAGGAAAGAAGGACGACTGAGTGTATAGGAGAAGAAATGAAGTATGGAGGTTCCCTTATAAGTTTCCCTTACTTCCTCTGCATACAGATAGGCCCACACTGCCAAAACCTATCAAGAAAAAAAGAAAAAAAGCACTACAAAATTGGTGGACGTGTTCAACAACAGATTGGAAGAAATAAATAGGAGAGAGCTACACAGGGAAAAGGTGGACAGAAGAAGAGGAAGAACTCGGGGGGAGCGGATACAATAAAACACTGCGTCGTCGTTTTAGTAGTACTTCGATACGGACGAACGACCGGGTTTTCATTGTTAAAACGGTTCAAGAAGCTTTATATTTTTTTTTGAGGCGCTGCCGCTTGATTTCTGTGTTTAGAGAAAGATTCAATGGGCTGTTTGTTGCAAATTCCCGTAGCAGTGATCTAAGAAGAGAGTTCTGATCAATTACATAGACTTCATACATGAAACAAAGGGTATCTCCAACCTAGTCGGCTACTGCATTCGAAACAGCCACCTACCAGTACGAAACATAGGAACAAAATATAAAGCGGGCTTCACCCTCAGTCTTATTTTCAGTGAGACGTCTTCCAGTAAAATGTCCTATAAACCACATATCTATTACGTAAATAGCTCGAAAAGTGTACTTCTGGCCCTTGACTTCACCTCAACATCGGCGTAACTCAGTGCCTGTTTTCTATTATATAACAATGATGGTCGACATATTTCACATACTAAACTACGCATCGCTTCACTGTGTGAGCCCATCATTTCGTAAAATCTAAAAAAAAAAGTGCAGTCCGAGATATGAGGAAATTAATGATACAGTTACTCTCACTGAAAAGAGCCTTTGATAAGTACTGGTCAGTTTCATGCGCTATGAGTACTGTCTGTAGCTGGCGAAATATCTAATATCTAATAAATATGTTTTATTCTTTACTTCCTCTCTTCAGCGATGCAGTTTGCTAGGCCTGTCATAGAAACCGTGTGAGAAACATGATCTCCGGATCGTTATTGCCACCTGACCAGAAGAAAGATCAGCGAGGCTAGTGCCAAATTGCAGTACTTACTATTGTGTGAGCATTATAAGTGTCTGTGCAAGCGATATAACGACCGCCGTCTGTCAATATGTCCAGTGGCAAATAGTATACCTGCCACGGGGGGTAGGTGGCAACCTGCTTCCTGTGGCAGGTTGCCACAAGGTCGGATACAACGACCTTTCGTGTGTTAACACCCGAAATGACGAACCTTGTTTGCCACCTCTGATATATCGAACTTTGGTGCCTGTACTTCGAATGTAAGGAACTTAGTGCGCTGACCTAGGATATAACGAACCATTGTACCAACTCGGCTGTAACGAGCTTTAGTGTGTCAGCCTCTGATATAACGAACTTTGGCTGCTAACGCACTCAAACAAGCCACCGCGAATCGCCTAGGTACTCATTTTCTTTTTATCTTTAAAACGACGTCAATCACAGAGTGAGTAGCGATCAACTATGATCCTGAATTAATTCCCCGAGGGACTGGACCCTATGTGATTACTGGGAGAACCAAGCTTGCCGAAGCCTTTAACCAAGCCTGAGAAACGCCCCTCTAGGAACGAGTAAATCTTCCTTCAAGCTGTTCGCCCTTTTGTTGGGGCTGAAATGTGATAGCGAAAAAAAATGCGTTAAAAATATGTGCGTTAGGAACAGGCAAACGATGCATCTTGCGCCACATTAACGGGGATGAAGAAGGGTTGGAAGGAAAAAAGCAGTGCTGATAACTTCAATATTTTTAAAAGTAAAACAAACAGCCCCGTCTCCACCTTCTTCCCACTCTCTTCATAAATCAATATTCCGCCTCCCACCGTCTTCAGCGATATTGAAAAACTTGGGAAACTCCCGTCGGCACGTGTGGTAGGATAACCGACTTGCGCAACAAAACGCCACACCTCTCGACAGGGCCGGTCAACCGAGCGTAGCGATTCGATGCGCTTCGCATAACAGCGGCAAACACCGGAGCAGAAGGGGAAAGGCGGCGAGCTCGCCATCAGCTAGACTCTGATGACAGGAGCCAGAGGCCACGTTGAGTCATGCCTGGGATAGCACGAAAGCCCGATGATGCGAAAAAGTGAAGACGGACGATTACGAAAGATATAAAGACGATAATGAAGAAAGAGTAGCGGTACTTCCAAATGGTGCACGCTTAAATACGCGTGCACGTCTTTTCGCCTTTTTATCTGTATGCCCGTGTTCATGGTCTTTCTAAGCCGGTTTTCAGGTTACTAAAGACGGGAACTTAAGAAAGGTAAGTAGCGAGAACACGTTGCGCAATACGGCCGAAGTTTAAAATCGAGAGAGTTGCACGCTGCTTGTGCACGGAAGGTTAACCATTCTCTTGTTACCTTTCCCGCCACGGCAAAAATAAGAGTAACGCGCCCTATAAGTCGCTATTGCGCAATGATGCAAAAAAGAATAAAAATGAATCTACCATTTTTTTTTATTCTATTTTCAGCTTGGAAAGCGTCAGTGGGTGCAGGCTTTCTGAAGACTTCCCGTACACTGAAGTACTCCGAGCATAGAGAACTCCAAGAAGTACTTACGCGTGAGCCTTGAATTGTCGACTCTTGACATTTCTTTGCTGGAAACAGACTCGACAAAGCATGCGGCGGAGCTGGTGTTAGAGGAGTGCTTTTTTTTTAAATGGCAACTGAAGGGAAAGACAAACATTGGAAAGCAGTGATGCTTGAGGTCCCAGGTATTTGCGGACCACCCGCTCTTTGTGCTTCATCCCGCAGTGTGATTAGTTACAATCACATCGGAGTTTATAAAACTAATTGGTATATTACTCCAACATAAAGTGGCTGATTAGAAGCTTGACATCTAGCTTTCTAGAAAAGTCTCTGACGTCTATGCAATCTTGTGAGACTAGCTGGATGAAATTCACGGTAGGGCCAGAAGCCCAAACGCATACATTATCAGCGTACAGAAACCACCGCTAACCAGATGGGAGCCTTTGGGGGGGATCCGACATCGCGCAGTTAAAAAGAAAAAAGGCTTGGAACGCTACACCGAGGAACTTCGTGCATATGGGTTTCCCCAGCGCTTTTTCCTTCATTTGTCGGCATGAATATTTTCCTATCACTCACAAAGTTTGAGATCCGTCGCAGTGGAGTTTCACTCACATCACTGTCTGGGAAAACGAACAGTACATCAACAGAGGTGATAGTGTCGAATTCTAGATTGATATCCAAAATTACTGCAATGGTGAATTTACCGCGACTTCGCTCATGCTCAGCCCACGTCAAATTGCTCATAATTGTATCCAGTGTGTGTTGAAAATTACGAAAGAGAGCCATAAACTCCAAGAACATTCCAGATTAATCACACCACCAGTGAGGCCGGGCGGCACTGGTCTCCTCGGTTACTTTGCACAAGCAGCTCGTTAGGGTCGCAGGGCGAATAGAATCTAGAAGCATGGGAGGTTTACGTGGCTTTAAAACAGGTATGGCTAGAGCAATCTTCCGCGCTAGGGGCATAGTTTCTTTCGGCCACACGTCCATAAATATCTGCAGCAGCACGGCTGCGCCCTTCAGCCCAGAGGTTTTAAGCATGCTGTACGTAATGGCATCAGATCCAGCAGCAGTCTCAATTGGGCTACATGATGCAAGTGCACTTTTAAGTTCCCCGACGGTGAATTTATATTTCTAATAAGCATATTAAGCATGAAAGCAACTGGTTACTCTTTAATGCGAGAGCAATAAAAGCCTCAACGACGAAAAAAATCAGGCTACGTTGTGCGGCGCCCGGCATCGCCTGTCATAACATTTGCTGATTGGCTGGCGGGTAGTGACGTCGCCACATTGTAAGTGATGTCACAAGACGAGATTCTTTTGTGTGAAGCTCCACCATGAAAACCGTCGTAGGTGGCGTTTAAAAACGACTAAGAATAAAATGGCTCAGACGACAGCAGGATTACGTGAAAAAATAGAGAGCCCCCAAAAGAACTATTTATAGGGAAAGGAGGCGAGCGCGAACTATTCGTTCGCCGCATTGCTCAAAAAGAGCAACCTGAGTCTCAAAAGCCCCACAAGTAACTTCCTATAACGGCACCAACAGCTTCGAATGATAATGAATTGCCTAGACGTAATACAAGCAGGCGTTTTTTTGTGTATGTGTGCATATGTAGCTGGTTTGACCAATTCCTTAGTGTCAACTGAAGCACTGGGACGAAAAATAAGCTGATTGAAAAAAAACAGCAAGCCCTGCTTCTAGAGCTATTCGTGCTGTTGTAAGCGCTGGGAAAGGATTCACATGAGTGCCCAGTCCACTCAGAGCTCGGAATGTCATCCAGATCCTTGCCACAGATGTCTCAGGGCTAATGTGCCACAAAAATCTCGCCAGCACTTCCTGCCTAATTACAGCAAACGTCTATGAATCACAGGGCGTTAACTACCTATTGAGCTTTACGATATGACTTTAAGGGCTGATTTCGACGGTAAGCTTTATCCACTCTTGTTCTAAAAGCCCTCAGTCCTCATTGTCTATGTATATGCCACTGAATTCATCGGTACAGAGACGCCCTTAACACAAAAGCTCAAATTTCCTTGTATCAGCGAGTTGAAACCGTCCAATTTTAAGCCCGTGCCAGTCTGTTGAGATATTTATTATGCAAAGCCTTCCATCTGCACCTAAGAGCGTAGGTGCGAGTGTTTTGCGAGTATGGCGCAGTGGTCACTCTCAGAAATCTGAATATCTCTTACCCATCCCACATCTGACACAAGGTGCAGTGTAAAAAGAGCCAATTAAATGCTTGCAACTCGAGTATCCGCAACCTCACAGAAAAGTCCTTGGGCCGTCGTTAAGCACGCATAAGTTATATTTCTTTGCAGCAGACTCAACAACCCTTCTACGGGTGTCGCAGTGATTTCTGCCCAAGCAGTAATGTGAGCGTTGACTTCTCCACATATCAGCTAGCTTGAGCCCGAGATTTCCTTGTGCGTGTGTCTTCTGTGCCATGCTTAGAAAAAAGCTAAATTTTATCATAGACCAGCACATATAAAAGGACATAGCAAGCAAGTCAGATTTCATCATGACTACGGAATAATAACAGACATAATCGATGCCTATGAATGGGACCTTGAGAGACAGCAGTTGCCACACAACACTGAAAGTGACAACGATTTGGAGGAAGAACATATATTGGAAACATATATTTTTATTTATTTTCATGTTGTAGTGAACTGAAGAAGCGATAGCCTATTTGAATAGAAATAACGTGCAGATGCTCTGGGAAAGAAAAAAAAACAGTCCACGACTGACCTCTGTTTGAGCTCAAGTATGGAAGAGCTTTTCTGATCGAAGAGTTCCGACAACATTAAGGAAAAGATACAGGGGGTTGTGGGAATCACAACTGAAGGTTTATGTTCTGGAGATTTTTTCCTTATATAGTACGATCTAAAACAGAGAATTTGTTCAGGAGACGATACCTTGCTAACACCGCAAGCTTTGTGTACTTGAAATACCGTGAAAAAACACCGAATGTTCTCATTGCCTAGAAAATGCCCAGACACATTGCAAAGAGCCACAATAACGGGTTCGCCAGGTTCGCTTTCAGGGAGAGAGATAAATTTCTTTATACGTTATTTTCGCTTCCCTTCGCACATTTTCTGTGAAAGCATTCTTCATGATCTAGGGCTGCAGAGTCGCCGTACAGACATCCTATATGTTTCCGCACGAGGTAGAGGGGCATCGAGCAGTGCAAAGTGAAAACACGAGCAATAGTATTTTGCACAGAAACTGTTATTCCGGTCTGCTGTTATGGCGCGAAGTTTGCTCTGTTTTCCAGTTTTTTTAACCGTGTTTAACTTTTTTTCACTGCTGGTGTCTCGATTTAATTTGGTCGCCGGACGCGCCTTCACAGTTCATTGGCCTCCGCAAATATTTGTCTACGGCAGAAAACAACTCTAGGTGTGGACAGCCTTCCATCACGGCAAGACCAAAAATCCAGTAAGAAAGCCGGCCGACAAGTCAAAAAGAACACAAAAGAATCCAACGGAGATTGGTACAAGGCGGTACACGCGACTTGACGTCTGCTTGGGAAGAAAACGTGCACTCTACCAGCCGGCAGACACAAACAAAGGGCTTCAGGATCAAAAAATAATAATGCGAGCTTCCAGTATACACACGTTCACTGGGCGTCACTGTTCTTCACTTTGCTTTGTGCGTCGCTTGTTTTTCTTTCAGCAACTCCCAGGGGCTTTTGATCACTGAAGGAACAAGCCTTTCCGCTCGGCTTCCCTTGCCTTCAGTGTCGTGCTCTCTACCAAGTTTCGGCAGAAGCCTTTGCTTGTCTTTTCGGGCGGCTTCTGTCAGGACGGTCCTAGCCATTCAAACATAAGCACCCGTGCTTGTTTAAGGTTAGGCCAGCCGATTAATTATCAAAGCCGTGACATGCTCGGCTGCTTCGAGGTTATTGTTCGTACTTGCCTCGGTGAAACTGGCGGTTGCCCCGCACTCCAGGCGGCCTATATCGATTACCGAAGCCGGCGACGCGTGAAAACGCCGCCTGTGTGCTCAGCGCGCTCCACTTGCCACCGTCTAGAGCTCGCTGGCTTCTCCTACTGCAGGCGTGCCTTTGCTTTTCCCTGGCGAAGCTGCAGCGTGGTTTATATGGGATTCGTCGAAGCTAAACACAGCTGTGCGAGGAGCTGCGATGAACAGAGATATATGCAGGCATAGCTCTTTAATAATGGTTTTGCATCATTACGCTAGGAGGCTTTATTTTTTCACTAGCTTTATTAATGCATTTGTTGCACATCTTGAGGACCTGTTTTCACTCGTTAAAGTGTGCCTTCAATTTAGACAGCAGGTGAACAGAAAGGGCAGAGGAGTCACCGCATAAAAAAAAAAATTCTTGCCGACGGCGATTTTTTTTTGCGCATTCTTTTCTGCGGCGCCTTCTCCGCTTTAGTGTATGACGGCGGTGGCGCTCTAATCCCATCGCCATGCTGTCCTCCGGTACGTAATAGACATCCTAAGCATGCCGTACTCCCCGTTACCGTTACCTGAATACCGTTACCCGAGTAACGTTACCCCAGTACCATTGCGCACGCGTGGATTAGTCCCGATGCGGCACGTTCGCGCGCAGGTGACGGCTATCTGCCGCCCTCAAGGTGATCTGCGCATGCCCACTGACGGCGTGCGGTCTCCCGATAATCCGGTAACGGTAACAGTAACACGGTACACTCTATGCTAAAGGTGCGCAATGTCTTCGTGTCAAACTGAGATGTGTGGTCTAGAGCATACTGACCCGAAAAATGCGCGAAACTAAGGTCCATTTTCATAAGGTCTCATTCAATGCCCCGATGAGCTGCTGGCTATGATGGTGTAATCTTACTGAAGGCTATTGCCAGCGTGTCTCGATTCCATCCATCTCTTGTGTTTACCCCCTATTCACCGCTCCCTAGCTAACACTGGACTTTTCTTTGTATTAAAGGCGTGTTGCGTTTTTTTCTTCCTGAAGAACATTGTCCCCTTTTGCGCCACAATGAAATCAATTTTAAGTTACCCTGTTGTGTTGCTGTCATGAGCGCCATGCCATCTTTCGCCAAACAAAGCTTGTGTATGATACGCCGCCAGAACTGCTCAAGTCTTCTATACCTTTGACCACGATAGCGAAAGCGGTAAATGTTAGTAGTGAACCCGTCTGAATTTCAAAATAACCGCATCACGGATGGCCCTAGCACAGCCACCTTAAGTCTATCTCATGCACATGCTCTCGTTCCTGCCTCAACAAAGGCGCATGTTTGACAGATAAAAGCACGATGTTCTCAAAAGAAGCAGAGCTGAAATTTCACAAACTGCATTACAAGCGAGTACATGAGACAGCGGAAGATTAAGTGCCTGTCATGCATTTGCGGCACGCCCGAAGAGATAATAACAATGAGAAGTGTGCAGAAAATAAAGGGTGAAAGAATTTCGTGGAAGCATAAATATCTTAACATTTGGCGCATGAAAAGCAGACTCCATTCTTGCAAAGAAAACGTTCTGATTTCTCAGGGACGGCAAGCCTTCGCATGCGTCAAGAGCAAATGTTTGCGGCGTTGTACGGAAGTTCATAAAATTCCACAATCAGCTAAGCAGAATTGTTTGTCCAGAACTTCTCAACCCAACGAAAGAAGGCACCAGGAGAGCATCTAACCTCGTTTTGTATGCTTTGTTTTTGTTTTTAAGGCCAAAAGAGCTACCAACGGCTGTTCTGACAGAATGAATAATGGGCTGATTATAGTCATTTACCGCTCAATATTCACGTTGAATATAAATAGTCAAGGTTTCGAGCAAAACACTTTATCGAGAAACGGGACTTAGATACATACGAGCTAGAAAGTAGGACCGCTTGAAGGTCTTTCTCTGGTCATTATTGAATCGAATAAAAAATTGAAAAGTTCGGCTGGGAATATCGATGAGCGTTTTGACGTCGTGCGGAGGAGTCCGTGCCTACCCATGCTCCCTCTGATATTACTCATAGAGGACTTTGAATTGTTGCGTTTTACTAAATGTAAGGCGGTTTTTCTTGTTGTTTCTCATGCCTAACATTCACCATATAAGATCTCAGCTTGCTAAAGGTTGAGCGTTGACAGTGCGGATACCACTTTTCTCGACGCTCTTATCATTTTGCTACTACGAGAAGAGAGCTTCATGGTAAAAGGTGCGCCGTAAAGCACGTGGTTCTGAGCAAAAAACGCTTGCGCATATCAAGGCTGGGTAACTTGGGCTGCATTTTGCTGTGATTTATAATTACCATGCCATTAAAGGTGAGAAACAATATGTAACATAAGACGCGAGTACAGTGCAATTAAATATTAAAATATTATGCACAAGGGCCCTGCCAATATTGGATGAGGTGTTGAAGCGTCGTCACAGATTTCAGCATCAGATGCTGAATTATCACAGTGCTAATAAACTCGGCAATTAAAATTATATTCCTTAGATTTGAATGTCTTTTTAATGGAATGATGTTCTTGTGTAAATTTCCGCAGCGTTGACGGCAGGCGGCCGAGAAGCGAAGAGGACGCATAAAACAAGGAAGTTTTTTACTTGAGGAACAGCTGCGAGAGGCTACAGTCATAACTTTGGATCCTGGTCACCTTTCGCTTCACCAAAACAAAAAAAATATGAAGTGTGCTGGCGGCTTTGAACAAGGTACATAAAAAATTACAAAGGATGGTGCCAAAGGAGGGAAATTCAGTGCAGTGGAGAGAAATTCAGTGCAGTGGAGAAGCAACGAAGAAAAAAAGCATAAAAACTGACATCACTGCAAGTAGCTACCGTGGAAAACAGATTTGTGTGCTGAACTCACAAACTTCGTAGAGGCTGAGTCAATATCACGTATATCAGGACCACGACCGTATAACTATAGACATCTTTGCTTCTGTGGGGCACATATTAGGCATTAGTTTGAACGTGTTTTTTATTACAGTTTTTTTACTTTACTGTTTTTATTACGATAGCATATTATTGAACTAAAAGAACCTGATCACCCATACTTGGCGTTAGAGAGGAGCAATGAATTATTCTGGTGCAATAATTCGTTTTTTCTTATCTATTCCTTGCTCATCGGCCACCAGCTTGCGTCCACCAGAGCAGCTGCTGTCGACATATTGATGAGGTCAGGAGCGTTTAGTGTATAGAGGTTGCGAGTTTTTCACGCCAACCTGTCCCAATATTTCGTTGAGTGAGCGAGTACAAGACACACTGCAGAAAATTGTTCCGAGCACAGAAAGGTTGTCCACGTGTGGCACAATTTTTCGCCTGTTCACCTCTGTTGCAAGCACACATGTTCACGAAGCGCAGGAATAGCGGTCGGGAGAGTGCGGAGCGAGATGTTATCTTATATTTCTCCTCCGTGCACCCTCCCGTGCATAAGAGGAAGTCTGGAAGGAAACAGGACTTACATACAAAACGTTCGCTTTACGTTAAAGAGAAAATTTTAGCCCCCAAAGCACGTCCTGAAGACTTCAGAACTTTACTACTGGACCACGCTGCAGCTCGTGACCTGAGTGAGCTAGCCCCTATGCGAAGGAAGTCAGAGCTGCAACAAGCAAGCAAGGAAGGATTCTGGAAAAAAAACTCAAGGTACGTGGAATATTTCGCGCCAAACAGTAGAGTGTACGTCCCCTTTTTATAGGGAAGCGGTATTGCAGAGCCGTACAAAAAACACTTGCCCCGTACAGTGCTTTTCGTTTTCTGCACAGCGTGACAGCGACCAGCCGCTCCCTGAGGCGATGTTTTCGCTCGCCGCAACCACGACGGCGGTAAAGTACACAAAGTCCGAGGGGGGAGGGGAGAAAGGAGAGTCTAGATAGCACAAGCTCGTGTGCATCGTTTGAGGTACAAATTGGCAATCAGGTTGTAAAGTGGGAAAATACAGAAAATGAAAAACAAAAAGACCAGAAGGGGAAACGGCAGAGAATGGACGACCGACAGAAATAGCGGGCTCGCTCGGATAGCTGGAACGCACATAACGCCGCCGTCTCTTCCACAACTCTCAGAGAACCACGGTAAAAACACTACTGCGTGCGGAGCGGACGAACAGCCCGCTGCGACAGCTCATAGTTTTCTTTGCTATACATAGGACAGCTCGGAGGTTGGGCACAACCAGTAATATTTGTGTCGTAGCATTTACTCTGCTGCGCTAGTGCTTGCATGAATTCACTGTAGCTTCATAGTGCTCAGTGCAGCGTGGCATCGTGAAGTTGCTGATGCGTGTTAAGGAATTTATTACGTATCCTTCAAGAGAAAAACACAAGACAAAGCTCGTTCTTCCAATGGTATACATCGGAATATTTCAGCAGGCGGGCATTTTGCGCTGGAAGTATTAGAAGCAGTAGGAATGCGTGAGATCTTCGGCCAAACTGACGTGCAGAACGTTGCCTGGCACCTTCGCTGTTTTGCATACGACTCCAGCACCAGTGGGCAGAGTGAACAGAATGTTGATGACCTCCTACAACCAGCCAGTTATCTGGGCTTCGCTGATAATTTGGCAACTGGTTGCCGTAATTTAGGTTTAAAAGATGTTTTTATCAATAAATAATATATTGCTGGTGCGCTTACACCATAAGCGCCTCTACAAACAGGAACACTGCGGGCAAGAATTGTTTAACAGAATAATGGCGCAGATCAAGTGACAGGACAGCAGGAGAGCACAAACACACACAAGCGCTTGTGTGTGTTTGTACCCTCCTGCTGTCCTGTCACTTGATCTGCGCCATTATTCCGCTAAGCATGTCTCACCAACTTGCCCAATCCTTTACGCTGCTTAATCACAAGAATTGTTCTTATTTAATGTCGCACGTCTGACCAAAATATTTTTCTGTTGTCAATAATTGCGAGAGACGCTAACAGGTAATAGCCTTTCACCAGACGGACAAAACATGAAACGCTAAAATATAGCAAATAACTGCATGAATTGCAATTTTCTGATAGAGGTACATTACACCTGCATAGTTTTGCAGAAATAGCAAAAAATAGTATTGCCGAAAGTTTCATGACATCATTTTCCCAAGGTTTTCTCCCCACAACCGACTGCTTAATTTTAATTTTATTTTGATACTCTCGGGTAGAGGAAAGTCGAAGCTGAATCTTTCTTTTCCTTTCTGACAGGAATAATCTTTACGGCGAAAAGTGTGTCCTTAGCATTTTGCGGGCAACCATGTGTAGCTCGGTGTAATGCATAGTACACTACTAACTAGGTCTCAAAAGCTGGTTGGTCTCTTCCCCATTCTCTACCACTGCCTGACTATCCTACACACATACCACTGTTACAGTAGAACGAACGCGGTATTTTAGAGAAGTCCCTTCCTTGAAGACTGAGGAAGGGCCCTTGTGTAGAAGGAGGAGAAATGCGGTCGTGATAGCATAAACGATCCCACAATATCAAAGGGCGTCCTCACAGCCTCCACTGTATCCGGCATCATTACTCTTTCTTTGCGCATTATGTCAGCGGCCGGAGCTCGCGCCAAATACATGCGCCGAGAAAGCCGTTGTGATGAGCCACTAGCGCCTTGCACTGCTGTTACCAGGCCGAGTAGAGAAATCAGGTGGCGGATTAATTTCATACAGCTGAAAATACTCTTTGCTAAGAAAGCCGTATGCATAATAATAATAATAATAATAATAATAATAATAATAATTGGTTTTTGGGGAAAGGAAATGGCACAGTATCTGTCTCATATATTATCCGCTGATTACGGAATGCGTGAGGTACTGAAAGGAAGTCGGCAATGCCGTTTGCTGCTTATTTGAGTCTTTCATTTACTATCTTTTGATACCTGCCTACAGAGTTTCTTCGCCTTTATTAGCAACATGCTGGCGACATCGGTGAGCATCCAGTAATAATTTTCTTAGTTTCTGCTTGCAGCAGGTACTACTCAGATGTGAACTCTTTGATTGCAATTCGAGTAACCCCGTTGAGAAAAACCAATGTTATGTTTTCTCTACATACATTTTTTGGGCGTTTGCGTCTTTATCAGGGTGCAATCTTTGAATAAATAACATCCTGGCGACTTTCGATCGAAGCTGGGGATACTTTGTTCTCTTTCAAAGGTAGTTTTGTATGCTGCTTCAGGACCAGATCACGAAGTTTAACACAATCGATCTGAAATAAAAGACTAAGGCTGGTAGACAACGGCTCTGAATGCGCAAGGTATGGGTTGCGATAACATAATAAGCAATTGAGCCTAATGCTAAAAGGTGGCAAAATAAGTTAATATATAAACTCAAACAAAATAGTTTCGTTGTTTCTTTGTCATAGCGTTTGTTTTCCTAACCAGCAATCATTGTAATAAATTTACCAATAAATAAATAGTCTTCTTTGAAAGGAAGCCTCAACAGTTTCTTGAATTGAGTAACACTCCTTTTGATCTAGCAAAGCTTTAAAAACCAGCACATGGGGAAGTACTGGCTGTCTGTACTCTTGAAAGTCGCTTGACTTTTCAGTGTTTTTCTGTGCTCGAATGAAAATGTCGAACTCTGCACACTTTCTGTAGTCGAATGGAAATGCACTTTGTCAAAACAATCAGATATTCTTTAGGATTCTTGCTTTAGCGCACAGATATCATCCAAAACCTTTCGTTCTTATCAAACAGGCCATAAGCAACCAACTATTTAAGCCACAATTTCTCCGCTTCCGAGACATTTCTTCACCTTTTAGAGTTGCGCACACGACGAAAAAATAGTGAGGTTACCCAAGAGCACAAGTCAAACACTCGTCAGACCTTGCCCTTGCTTGGCCAAGGAGGACGGGTCTTGCCGCTGCGGCGACAATAGCAAGTCACGCAAGGAGAAGAGTGAAAAAAATGGGGATTGAGGATGCCTATATAGTGGCCAACAATGGAGCACAGATAACTGGAAATTATCGCTCACAAACTGACCAGCGATGTGAGGAAAAATGAGATCAGAAAGCAGTCTGAAAACGATGTGTCGTGCGGGCGCAATGCGCGTATCTGACTGGAATTTGTGAAGAATGTGTGATTAGATAATGTTAAAGAGCAATCAGGACAAGATGAAACTTGTAATGAAGTTTTGGGATTTGCAGCGTTTCTTAATTGTAAGTTTGTATACGACCGTCACGCCCCATGTTTCAGTGTATAACTAGGGGATCAGTGAAGCCCGGCAGTGAAAATACGGGTTAGCCGATGAACCAGACTAAAAACAAATAACCTCCGTTCACTTCGTGCATCCGGAAATTTTGTTTTGGCGAAAATCTTGAGCTTATGTCGTTCCTCTCATGGAAGGAGGACGGCCAATGAAGGTATCAGTAACGTGATACCGAGAAGTATCGAGGTGGTTGATAGTAATAAACTTTAACAAGCTGGAAGCAGAAATATTGCCTGTGTAAAAATGAAACAAAAAACTCACGTCGATTCGTTTTTGGGGTGCTGGCTAAAAGATAAAAGACGAGAGAAGCCAGAGAAGGAGGGTACACCTAAAGCTAGAGCCCCAAGAAACCAGCCTGGCGAGAATCCTGCGCTGGCCGTAAGTCAATGTCCGTTGGCCTTAGCAATTCTGTCAACAGAGGAGCGTCGGCGAATGGGCCTCTTCTGGCCCTCTTTGGCTGTCTCGCTGTAAACTGTTTACACTAAGAAAAACTGTAGAAGAACACTTCCCTACCTCCTGCGCAGCTTTTTCTCCCCGGAACCGGTCGTACTAGCGGATCTCTGTGTTGGGGCATCAGCAAGCAACTCGTCGAGTTGGACAACGAGCTTAGCTGACTGCCTCGGAGACAAAGCAACTGATGTCAGAAGATCGTGAATCCGGGTGAAAAAAAAAAAGAGCGCTTGTGTTATTGCTCCAGGAAAACCAGTGGGCGACAAAAATGAGAGATTTTGCCGGAAGAACAGTTGAAGAGAGGATAAAAGCCGCCGCAGAACAACGGGAAGGTACAGACATGTCAGGTTAGTTTAATAGCAAAAAGTAACACACAAGTTACGTCAAAGCACAAGCTATCAGGATTTTTAGTTGCAGCTCTTTTCGATAATGGTGAATGATACAGGGAGTTGTTGCTAGACAAAAACAAACGGGTGCGTACATATCCTGCACAATGAATTTAGCGCCTTCCTTTTTGGCCTTCGTCAAATTGAAAGGTACGCCATGCTGCTTTCTACGGCAGCCGAACACTTGCTACTCGTGGTAAAACCTGCAACCAGTGCAGCCTCCCGGCATAGTTCAATAAAATTGATATTAACAAAAACAGAGAGCACTACAACCTCTTGTTTCCACTGAATCTAAGGTCTATGTAGTGTGCGTAATGAATGATTATTTTTTGTGAAAAATTAGAGTATCTTCTTGTCCGGGATCATTAGAAACAGAAGACGCGGGTACAGAGCCAAATGGAAGATACTGAGGGATAATAGACCAAAGGCCTTTTTTTGTTGGCATTCGTGTTCAGTATGTTGGCTTCAATATAACAAACCCGGTATCGTGAAGTCTGCTGTTTGGGTATTGTTTAAAGAGTCATTTTTGGAATGCAGGTGTTTCTTATTTTCAAACATTAATGTCCGCCGCATGAAACCGTGTGTAAACGCAGATTTGCCCAGTTTTCAGTCTGCTTACATCGCTTGACCCCGAACTTATGACATTGTAATGCTGCTTCTTTAGTATACAATTACATCCTTGCTTGGAATTTTTTTTTCTATTATGAGTCATCCACACCGGCTAGTCACAACTCACACGAAGTAATGCCGCTTTCATGTAATGCGACAGTGTGAATTTATGGGAGCGGATTGTGGTGTGGAAATATGCAGTTGTAGATACTTTCCGCCACTGAACAAACAACATTTTGTTTCCTCAGATGTCCATAACTTCTTTCCATCTCTCTTAAATATCGTGATATTCCGTAATGAGGATGCCCAGTAGTTTAACAGAAGTTATAAGAAAACTTGCTCCGTCTAGAGCACCTGCAACAACGCGACGGCGCAAATAAATCACTGCTGGTCACAGAAAGCACGGGTGGACTTCACTTAATAATTAGTCAATAGGCAAAGTACCCCTGAGAGATTTGGAACTCAGGAGCGCTAACTAGAGAGGCTCAGTCGTTACTCGACTCGAACCCTCATTAGATCCACTCGTTTTTCTGGTATTTCCAGGGCTGAAAAAGGAAAGCGTCCCATCGTCACTTCCAGAAAAAAACGGGCTTCTACGTTGAAGTAAATAGAAGAAGGTTTTTTTCCACTCAAATTTCTTTGCACTTACCGTTACTGTTATCTCTCAACTCCACTAAGGCAGCTTTACTACGTAAGTCAGGCCATAATGTAGGTTTCAGCTCCATTCTTATTTAGCAATGCTTATTCATACACAGATGTAGCTCTCAGTATGATAACAGAGTGCGTATTTAAGTAAATTAAATAAGGAAATGTGATGAAGAGCGTAAAGAACCGAAATTGAGATGGAAGATGGGGAGAATAGGAAACAGGTAAAAGTGAAGACGAAACGGTCCTGAGTAAATTAGGAGCAACAGATCTCTTCAAAATCTCGAGGGTTGTCTGAAGTTGGGTTAACAAACCTCGCTTCCGTCAACAGGTCTTCGCGAAGCAGGCACAGTTTTTTAACTGTGACTTAGTGCTGCCCCTGAATAAAGTTTCTTACATAGATTCGGGTAAACAGCAAAAAAAAACTAATGTACGGCACTTGCTTTCATTCTATTTTCGGAACATTAACTTCAGTGCTGTATAAATTACAAAACTGGCCCGAGCTTAAGCATATTTGTTGCGAAAAAGAGAAATGCGCGCAGTTTATTCTTGAGCTGTATTCTAGGCCGGTATTCTGGGAATTAGTTTCTACATAATAACAAGTGGCGCGTCAGTACAATGTAAATGTGGCGTGCGGAATAAGTTCAAGAATAAGAGCGGTTAGCCGATTACCTAGCCAATATCTAAAGAAAAATATTGATTACTTAGCTTCACACGCCTACAAGGCATAATGGATCAACGGTAGTCCTCATTGTTCTCGTGGCAGCCATTGTTAGAGACCAGAATATTTTACCTTACCAGCAGTGGCACGTGCATGACCATTTACAGGGCTGATGAGCAGCCGGGCACGAGCAGCGGCCACAAAGATAAGGTTGAAGAGCCTGAAAAGTATTCTCACTGCTGCGCTATATCGAGCCATAGGCAGCATGATACGCTAAATTAGTCTTCTAGAAAAAGAGTTGCAAAATTCAGCAAAAAATGCGGCTTTTCTGCAACGTCAGCACGCGCTCAAAACTCAAGAAAATAAAGTGAAAAATTCTCCGTCTATAATTATTTTTCAAAATGTCATTTATATTCCTTCTCGGTTATTCTTCAAAGTGAGACCACACAGTTGAATATATCTGCTAATTCTGAAGCAGTGAGCTGGCACGAAGAAAAAATTTCATTAGTGTTGGTAGCCCTATAATATTTGTCATAAACTGCCGCGATTCCTCAGGAATGGCAACTAAAAGAGCAGCAGCAGCGGCAGCAGTTATGACATCCCGGGCTCTAACTTTAACCAATTCGCCTCGGCGGAGCATGTTCTTTTATTTCTGCTTTGTATTCTTTATGGTTCACCTCGTTCTTTGCGTTGGCTAAAGCAAGCAGAGTTCGCATTCCGAACGTTTCAAATTACTCAATAAAGACTATTTTTTTCTGAAGACCGCGAAATATACTTAGGTGCGGTATGTCCAGGTCGACTTCGCAGCAAAACATAGATCATTTGCGCGATAAATTAAAACAAAAATACGATAAATGAAACGAAATTAACTAATGAAGGCTGACTTTATGGTTTAGGACGCAACATTATATTAGTAAACTCCATTCCTTCAATATCGAAATTGAGGTCAGTTTTTATAATGTCGCAATTTTAATCCCGACTCAAAATATCACCCGTTATAGCAGCATTAGCAGCCTCCTGGCGAAAATTTAGCGAAAAGTCAAGGCCAATGAATACGCTGTCTTTGGGTTGTTGATTAAATTGTTTGGAAGAGAAACTTTAAGGCAGTCGTCGCCTACCGAAACATAACTCGCTGAAAGTGCCGTTTTGCGAAGAAGCCATACGTCTCGAGAGGTCTACAGGGAAGACTTCGTTCAGGATGGCATTATTAAGAATAACCCCATCACTTCGTATACGCGCGTTTCTTTTGTGCTGAAAAAAAACTCTCACTTTACTGATTTATCTCGTTGAATTCCCTATTCCTTTTATCCTATTATTCTGTAGGCATAAAAACATTGGTACCAGAAAAAAAGGTAAGTGGCCATTAAAACTACTTCGAGCTAATGGAGATCTAGATAATGCATAACGTGCTGCAAGTAAAGAATTGCGACAGCGTTCTCGACGGCGTCTCTGTCAGAGAGCCGATAAGACATCCTTTCCCTTCTCCTTCTGACTGCTCTCGCCCCATTTTAACGCGACAGCGTTAAGGAGCTCGTGCCGCAGAAAAGCCGGTGTCGGCGTCGGCGGTGTTGGCCGTCCACGAAAAATCTTCCTCCTCGCACTCCTCTGCCTCCTCCTTCTCACTAGGTTTCTTCCCTTACGGCGCGGTACGGGTGTCCAGCGAGAATTGTGAGACAGGCGTCATTTCCTTTCCTTAAAACCAATTTTCATTTCATTTTCCTTCCCTTACGGCCCGGTTCGGGTGTCCACCGAGATATGTGAGACAGGCGTCCTTTAATTCCTTAAATTGTCCAACGGGCCACGCGTCGCGCCGAACGGGCGATGGCGTTCCGTGTACTCCTTGACAACGCTTCAAACACGCTGTCGCGTCTCACTCTTAAAGACGAAGCTTAAGCGTCTTCCAAATTTTTATTTCCTACTTTTGACAGCTCGGGATGGTGATGGTGAAAAGCCTTTATTTAATGAAAGAGGTGAGGCTCTTTAAAGAGCCCCGCAATGGGTGGAGTCCTTATTTCGGGACCCCATTGGTCAAAGCCGCCGGCTTAGCCCTCTTGACCAAAGCCTTTTGGGACTGAAGGTCCGAACAGCCAAGCAGGGCCGCCTCCCATTCCTCTCTGGTAGGGTTGGGGTGGGGGAGAGAGCTGAGTTGCGCTGGCAAGCCCAAACCATGTGGTAGGTGTCAGCCACCTCCCCACAGTGTTTGCACCTGCCAGTGAACGCGGGATCGAAGTGTTTTAGTACTGCCGGGCACAGCATTGTGTTTGTGAATAATGGGAGTAGAACGCGTTCGTTTGCTTTCCCCAGTCCCTTTGCAGGGGCCGGGTAGAGGCGATGCCTATCCTTATAGTAGGATGTGATAGCTTTGAAGTAGAGTAAGTAGCTACCTTCAGGTTCCAGGTGCTCAGGATCCAATGGGAACGCCCGGTGAATGAGTGCTCGGGCCCCCGCGTCTGCAGTTTCGTTTCCTGCTAGGCCCTGATGGCCCGGAATCCAAACCAGGCAGCAGGGTGTAGGATCGGTATCCCGGCTGCTGTTCCTTAGTATTCGTTCAGCTAGTGCAGTTATACAGCCAGCCTCATAATTGCGACATGCCGAACTTGAGTCTGTTTTTATGTGTTTGGATTTTGAATCAGAAGCAGCTAGGGCGATAGCAACCTCTTCAGCTTGTGTTGTGCCTGAGGCTCGAAAGGAAAGCCCATCCACCTGTATTTCTTGATGTATGACCGCGGCCGTGTACCAGCCCCCGTGGGTAGGCCCAGCTACATCTACGTAAAAGACACCATGTTTGTCGCCATAGTGGTGCGCTAAGGCTTCCGCCCTAGCCTGACTACGACCACTATGATCCTCCTTGTCCATCTTAGTGGGGAGGGGTCGAACTCTGACGGCGCGTCTCCAGAGTTCGGGCACTCGGACCCGCTCCTGAATGTGAAAATCATGTTGGATGTGAAGGCGGGCTAGCAAGTGCCGACCCGACTTCGTTTGGGCTAGCCTCGTGTATTGATTTGTGAGATGGGCTTCCTTGAGTTCTTGAAAAGTGTTGACCACTCCCAATGCAAGAAGTCTCGCATTGGAGGTGGACACAGGAAGGTCAAGTGCACTCTTCATCATTTTTCGGAGTATTACCTCAACTTTGTCTTCGTCGTGTTTCCGCAAGGGTAGATAAGGGACCGAATAGAGGATTCGGCTGATTACGAAAGCATGGGCCAGCCGCACGGCATCCCTGCTTCGCAAACCCCCTCTCTTGTTGGAGACGCGACGGACCATAAGGCCTACTTGGTCTCCAACTTTGCGGAGTTTGTGCAATGTTGTGTCTACTCTTCTTTGGTTATGGATGAAGAGCCCGAGTATTCGAATCTCTTTGGCCTCGTGCATGGGGCCACTTGTTAAGTAGAAATGTATTTGGGTAGTGTCCTTAGGGGATGCCCTAAGGTGCACAAATTCAGACTTGTTGGGTGCGCATTGGAGACCACAGTGCCCTGCGTAGCGATCCACTACGTGAGCGGCTGTTTGCAGGCATTCCTCCATGCGCCCTAATTTTCCTTCTGTGGCCCAGATTGTGATATCATCGGCATACAGCGCATGCCGTATGCCTTCGATACCATTCAACTTGTCTGGGAGATGCAGCATCGCCAAAGTAAAGAGTAGGGGGGATAGCACCGCGCCTTGTGGTGTCCCCCGCGTACCCATTTGATACGGACCAAATTCTTCCTCTTGGATTCTGATTAGTGCGGCTCGATCGGTCAGGAAGTCTTTGATATAGTTGAAAATGTTGCGGCCACAGTTGGATTCATTGAGGTGTCTCAGTATGACGCTGTGTCTGATGTTTTCGAAGGCTCCTTTCAAGTCCAAGGCCAGGACGACCTTGTCATTGTGTGGGTGTTCGACTGGTTGTATTATGTTTCTGTTGAGCTGGAGGAGTACGTCCTGTACCGACTTATGTGGGCGAAAGCCGAACATAGTGTCTGGAAATGTGTTTCGTTGCTCAAAGTATTCGGAGAGCCCATCCCGCACCATGGTTTCCATCAGCTTGCCCACACACGAGGTGAGCGAGATAGGCCTCAAGTTGTCTGTGTTGATTTCCTTTCCCGCCTTGGGAATGAAGGTTACTAGGGCTGTTTTCCAATCAAGGGGGAGCGGGTTCTCGCCTTTCCATATAGTGTTGATGTATTTCAGAAGGGCCTCATACGCCTGGTCAGGGAGATTGGCCAGCAGTTTAACTGGGACCTTGTCCCGTCCAGGCGCAGTGCCTCTCCTCATTTTGGTTAGGGCTGCCTTGAGATCAAATAATTGGAACGGTTGGTCCAACTCATGATTATCTTTGCCTGCGTGAAGATACTCCTGACCGCGAGGGTCCTGTTTGCAGCAGAGATACTTGTCCCTGAGTGTCTCTGCAAGTTGTGTATTGCTGCCCTTGAAATTATGGAGTGCTCGTTGTAATTGGCGCTGTGTTTCGCCCCGGGTCTGCGCGGGGTCTATAAGGCTGCGGAAAAGCCTCCAAGTGTTCTTTCCGGACATCTGTCTGGCAGCCGTATTACAGTGATCTATCCATTTGGCGTCAGCAAGCAGCGATGCATACTGAGCTGCTTTGTGAGTGAGATCTAGGATGCGCTTCTTGAGTATTCTGTTATGTTTCTGTCTTTTCTAAAGTTTGGTTAGGATGCGGCGGGCTTCCCAGATATGTAATAGATGGTTGTCCACTGCCGGGCAGTCTTCTGTGGTCTGTATCTGTGTTTCGTGTTGCTTGAGTGTTGTCATAAGTGTTTGGGCCCACTGATAATATCCATCTTTAATCAGGTTGGCTGAGGCCAGGGACTTTCTGAAAGCCTGCCAGTCTGGGAGTCGAGCTTGTGTGAGGGGCTTTTTGAGGGGTCGCGTGTGAATAAGTGTGTTAATGGTGCAGTGGTCACTGCCTAGTGTCCCTTCAGTGTTGTTCCATTCCACGTGTTGGATGTGTTTGGAAAGTGTGAGATCAGGACACGTGTCCCGAGTCACAGAGTTTCCCATTCGTGTGGGATGCGCTGGGTCGGTCTGGAGGGTGATGCCTAGCGTAGAGATAAGCTCCGATAGCTTTCTACCTCGCGCCTCCCCCTTTTTGTGGCCCCATAATAGGCTGGGGGCATTGAAATCTCCCACAATCAAAAATGGGTCCCGACCCGCTATCTTCAGTGCCCGGCTGAAGATATCTGAGAAAGTAATATGTTTGAGCTTGGGCGGACAGTATATGTTAAATATGTGTACAGGGGGGTCAGAGCGTCGCAGAGGTAACACTGTGACCGTAGTGTAAGAGTATGTTATCTCTATGTCGAGGCCTACCTCCTGTGCTGTGTACGACTTATGTGCAAGAATACAGGTGGATGGGTCCCTCTGAAGAGTGTTGTATCCAGAAATTTTGGCCGATGCCCCAGGTTCTTGAAGCGCGACAATGGCGGCATGAAAGTCCAATGTTTCAAGGTAAAGGCGTAGGTGTGCTCGTTTCGCGCGGTCGCGAAAGCCTCAATAATTCCATTGTATGATGGCCAAACGTTCCTGTTTTATTTTACGAGGTGTCCTCTTAGTGCCCTGAGCCATGATGAAGGCTAGAGGCTGGCTGGCTCACCCCACCCACTGCGCTGGTGCCCTGCATGGTAGCCAGGGGGTTATCCTGATTTTCTTCAATAGTTTCGCGGAAAATTTTGGATGTACGGCCTACTTCTCTTACGGGTCCTGCCCGCATAAGCAATTTTGGGTTAGCCTGTATCCAGGCTTTAATGTTTTGTGTGACTTGCTGCGTAACGGACACAGTCAATTGCCGAGTAATGGCTGTTACCAGCTGCTGCATTTGTGTTTGGATGATTTGTGTAATAATCGCTGGCAGTTGGGTCATGTGATCAGCCACATTTTGCTCAATAGCCGTCATGCGGCTTTCCAGATTTCCAGTGAGCGGAGCACCTGACAACGGAGCGACGCTCGAGCACTCAGACGCCGATTCATCAGCGTCCTCTATTGTTTCCGATGGAGGTGGCTCTGCCCTAGCGTTTTTTAGTGCGTTCAAATTGAAATCTAACTGCGCGTTCTGGTTTTTGAGAAACGCTAGCTCTTTTCTCAGCTCAAGTTCGAGGGGGAAGGGGAGGGAGAGGAAATAGAGATGACGCCCGCCCAGCTGCTTACCTTTGATGTTGAAGTTGGGCTGTTGCCAAGGGGGGGAGAATCCCCGGCTTGGAAAGCTGGCGGCTTGTCACCGGTCCCGAATTTCGCCTTTTTGGAAGCGGGAGGGGGTTGTTTCCTGCTGCCTTGTTTCCCAGCCGCTTGGCCGGACTTGCCCGTCTTGTTCCCAGGGGACTTGCTTGACTTGTTTGGTTGCTCCCCTTGGTGCTGCTGGGCTAGCAGTCTCGATCGCTGGAGACGCCGAAACTTGCCCTTGCAGTCAGCGAAGCCAGTCAGGTGGGCTTGCCCGCAGATCATGCAGCATGGGGTACAGTCATGTTCGTTAAGACGCTGCTCGGAGGCGCCCACGTGTTGCCCGCAAAATCCACATCTTCCGATGTCCGGGTGTGGGCAGTTGTCAACCCGGTGGCCGATGGTCCCGCAGCGGAAGCATGCAGGGATCGTCCGTTTGTATTCTCGCACAAGCGTGCATTCACAATTGTAGTGCACGTAGCGCGGCACCTTGCGGCCCACAAAGGTGAGCACCGCTATATTTGATTTTCCCAGTTTGCGCACAAAGGCTATCTCAACTTCGCGCCACTTCACCTTGTTCTTGAGGGAATCCGTCGTCTCATCAGCCCGCACCCTGATCACACCTCGGCACACCTCACCATTAAGCTTTACGTGGACCCGAAATGGATCGGAGTCCGCTCCGGTATTGAGGTCAAAGTCTTTAGTCAGCTTATTGGCTGCTTAGATGTGTTGGGTCCCACAAACGACGAGGTTCTGGGTCCAGACTGGCCATATGCTAAGCGCGGCGCCAGCGTCTCCTCCCACGTACTGGGCAATAGCCGCTCCCAACTCGCCGTGCTGAAAATTTCCTTGAGGTTCATGGTTTGTCTTGGCTTGAGAACCACGATTATATCTTCTGAGCTCATTTTTGGCGTCTCTTTCGGGCGCCATAAAGCAGCCTTGTTATCCAGCGGCAGCGCAGCGCGATCGCTGCCGGAGAAGAGGCGGCCGTTGAGCCCAGCTGCTTGTGTTTGCTTGAGCGACGCCTTCGTGGTACCGTCCTTGGATGTCTTGGAACGCTGGGTCCGTTTACGCATGGAAATCAGCGTAAAGAGTCCTTCATCTTCAATGGGTGGAGACCTGTCTTCGGATTGTTGAATGTCGATTTCAGCCCACGCCATTGCAGTGGAATCGTAGCCGCGTTGAGTAGTCGCCATAGCGTTCCACTGCGCGGCAATGACGAAAAATTGTCATAGAAGAGCCAGTTTCGGGCCTACCTTCTCAGGACCAGGACCAGCAGGTTCCTCTAGATGTTGAGGAGGTGATAGTGACGGTTTCGGTGGGGTCACACGAAAAGTTCCGCGGTTCCTGGGAAAAATAACAGGAGCCGATACGGCGCTCGTCTGGTCGCTTCGCGCGCTCGCAGAGCTCGGGAAGAAGCCTGAATGTGGTGCTTGGGCGGTCACGTTGTCATTTTTTGTTCTTTCTTCCTCGCGCTTGTACAGAATGTAGCCACGCCAGCATCCAGAGACTCCGACGAGTTAGTGGTTCCGAGTTACTGCGAACAGTACACTGTAATTCGGATGGTTCCGAGTTACTGTGTGCAGTACGCTGTAACTCGGAACCGACGTACTTAGTGTTCAAATCAAAAAGAAATAGGTTGAAGATCTGTGTTTTGCCGCCTTGTTTTCGCTGCTCCCCTTGCTGGGAATTTTAGAGCACGGGTTGGCGATATGAAAAGGCGGCTTGCGCTCAAGGCTGCATCTTTCCGTCGGAAGACTGTTGGTGCTATTAAATATCGCTTTAAATGCTGAATTGCTATTTTAAAGCCACCCATCATACAATATTTTATGACAACGTCTTGGTACGTTACACAAAAGGGACCTCTTCAGTTTCCTGTCGCTACTATACCACGCATGTAGTACTCAATCAAAACATGTAGTTTCGCTGCCATGGTTAAACCGTTGGTTCTGTTCATATCTGTTTATATTCGAGAGCCTGGGCACAAGATAAATGTTTGTGCTTTTAATAGTCATTATACCTTTCTACCTCGAAAACGAAGACGAGATGGGAACTGCCTAAAATAACCACCCATACCAAATTTTTCAACACTGAAACAGCCCAGCGTTACCAATGCGAAACAAAAAGAGCACAGGGAATGATCGCCGACCCGAGAGAAAGTATGAAAATTTTCCCGGAAATTCCCATCTCTAATTCCATGGACAGGAGCGCTTCTTCGCGTATTCCACTGTTCACTTTTATTCCTTCTCTGCTCTTGGCGTCTGCACGATGGGTCAACTCTCGTTGGAGCTGCTCCCTTCTCTCACCGCGCCGCTGTTCGGTGATGAAGCTTAGATGAAAAAAATACGGGGGAAAAATACTTTCTTGGAATGCACCCTATGGGTCCTGGAAGTTATATTAAAACTCTATTACGCTGGTAACAGTCCCTTTAGGCCGAATGACGTTGCCTAGGTCCACACTGAGAACCCAACGACAGTGAAACAAGGAGACAATGGAGAAATAATTAAACAAAAATGCGAGCGGCGCTAGGCCTAGACAATGTGACACGTCGCTTCTGTCCGCTGCGAAATGCCCTCGTTATTACAGTAATAGCGTGTAGTGTTAGGAACCGCAGGGCCCGTTCACACACTCGCGTAACCAGGTACAGGACAATGAACAGTGTTTAGTTACGCTGATACAATGAACGCTCCGTGAAGGCGGCTTGTTTAATCAATTTTACAGGTTTTTAAAATTACACCAGCAGTTACTAAGAGTTTTGAGACATTTCAGAGTGAGAAAAGACCGCATTTACATTTCTAAAAGTACCTAGCACGGTTGGTAGTGGTGCGCTTCTGGAAAATTTATTATCTGTGTCCACACGAGAACCCGATATACAACTTCAGTGCCAGTGCACTCAATATATTGAGCATGCGGAGCTAGTGACTCTCGTCTTGTTCAGGAGAGTGTGACTTTCGAATGAAGATGCCGCTCCTGAATATTTCTTGATTACAGACAATTTGCAGAGCTTCCTGAATCGCAGCTCCATCAGTCGCAGGGTTCAGACGGGGGCGGAGGATTTATATATATAAAAAAGGTGTGCTAGCAGGGGCGAAAGCATTTATCCGAAAGAACCTGTTGCGCTCAATGCCGATGAGCAGCAAACATATTTCACTGAAAAATGCACCCCACCGCGCCTGAGATCAAAAGAACATGGCGGGATGTAATACACGCCGCGCGATGCGCCATACTTGCAGGCTCTCGGTAAAGTTCTTCCTACCTTATATGTATTCTTCTGGCAAAGGTCTTAGCCATAAGCGCATATGTTGTTTGTGTGTATTTGTGCGCATGTGGGTGGCGAGTGTGCGTGCTTGTAGGTAATCGCGCGTGTGGGTGTATGTATTTCTGTCTGCGCGCTCGCGTGTGTGTAATCTGATGCGAAATTAAGAAAGAGAGAGCTCACTTTTAAGTGCTATCCGTATTCTACCCGAACTGTGAGATTATTGATTCACTATTGGTGCTGCATTCTAAAAGAGTTCACTGTCTTCCGTGCGACGATTCGTTTTCACATTCTTTGCTCTGTCAAGACGAAGGTCACTCCGTACAGACACTAGAAAGAGGTGGCTGTTCGCTACTGGCCTTTCCCGATTTAGATAGTCGCTCGCTCTTTTTCTGGTCTCAATTCTGTTATACAAGAAAGGCCGCGAGGCAGAACGAACACCACGTCTAACGTACGGAGGCGTGGCCCCAGTGGCATAACATTGACCAAAAGGCGATTTATTATTTTCTGTTCGGAAGGGCAAAACTCGGCGGCAGGCGTCCACAAAGTGAATTATTCAACCTTGAAGACAGATCAGAGATATAAGCTGAAGCTTCAAAATTAAAAGAAAATGTTGCTTCAATCCGAACCCTCGCCACCGTGGTGGCTCAGTGGTTATGGCACTCGGCTATTGACCCGAAAGACGCAGGTACGGTCCCGGTAGCACTGGTCGTATTTCGATGGCGGCGAAATCATAGAGGCCCGTGTGCTGTGCGATGTCAGTGCACGTTAAAGAACCCCAGTTGTTCGAAATTTCCGGAGACCTTCACTACGGCGTCCCTCATAGCCTGAGTCGCTTTGGGTCATTAACCCCCTTAATCCAAACCAAACCAACCCGAACGACCATGTATCGGAGGCAGCCGCAGACATACAGCCGACCAAGCGAAGAAGGAATGTAGGCGCCAGAGGAGATGCTCTCGAAGCCATCCGTGTCACTGCGCCGCCGTCGAATCGAGGCGGACAACTGAAGAAACATTCGAATTCGACTCAACTTCGGAGCAAGCGACCGTGGCGATGCACGGTTTTCTTTCTTCTTCTTCTTTTGCATTGCCAAAGCAAATTTCTTTCACTGTTTCTTTTGCGTCGGGAGAACCGGTGGCGATGTGCCTCAAGTGCCTTATGTCGTCGTCTTCCTTTTATTCTGCGGCTTCATTCCTTTCCGTTTGGTTCCAAAGTCAGACAAACGTGTGTTCTTCTTGCCTTCATTGCGTGTCATATCAACAAACACTCAGACGCATTCTAGCAGGCGGGTGGAGGAGATGTGTTTCGCTTTCCAGTTGCATGGACTCAGAAATAAATTAAAGCAAAAAGGCTGTCATGCTATCGATGTTGCGAGTATTGGAAAAACATATCCATGCGTGCACGTTTGGGGCCTTTACATGGTGCTTAGTTCATGGAAAGTCAAGGGCAATGGCAGCTGGATGCATTTTACGATGTTAACTTGAGACTCTTCAGTTCGCTGGTCACATTGCTGCTGAACGGAGCCCAATTGAGACGGACAGCTGAGCAAACAAATGCAACTAACAATCGACTCCAGTCTCACATAAACATCGGGTGCTCTTGTAGTGGATGAGAAAGTTTCTTGCTTTTATTGAACTGAAAATTACGCAACTTATTACTATCGAAGCCCGAGAAATGATCGGATGTGTAAAAGCATGGGTACGACAATGATCCCACTAAGCTGCTGCTTGATGCGCGCAATCATCGCCGCGTTGTTTCCAACAACGGTATTCAAAATACAGAAGGTTAACGCTGTTAAGAACCCTGGCAATACAATTATAAGCCGGTTATTTCCCTAAGAAGCAAGCGCAAACTTGCGGGCAAATATACAACTGCAGTTATTAATGGCTCCTGGTCAACGTACACCAATCTTTTTATACGAGAGCAGTTGCATAAAGCATTGTACATAGTGACCTGCTTGTGTACCCAAGAATTTCATTCTCGGGGCATCACTCTGCTGAACAAAGCTGTCCTTACTAAAGAGTCTGATGTACCGTTAATAATTCTCAGTATGATATCAAACGAGTTTATTCGCAGCGTCTTCAACTTTGTTTCATTGGTAAAATTTAATCAAAAAGCGCCCTTCTCAGAGATTATGCACTTAAAAATATGCCGCTGTAGCAGCCTTTGCACTCCACGTATAGCAATGTTATGCTTCGCTGTTCTCCAATCTGGAGGAGCGCCTTTACGACCAGTTGTCTGTGAGTAGAATTTCACCCTCACCCCGGCCTTCTCCATCCTCTCCTCCATTCGCTTGCTACTACTCGGCTGAATCGGGAGAGGATGGTGAGAGAACAACGAAGGAAGTGTGCATGGCAAGACAACGGAAATCCTCGCTCGCTTTCGCCGAGACGCACAACGGTCCTCTTCATGCGAACCGGGCCTGAAGTTCGGGAGAAAGGGGAGCAGTGGCGATGTGCTCAGTTTCCGACACTTGCATAGGACGTGCGTACCGTGCAGAGAAGTCAGATCGCCCGCCTGCATAGCCTCGATGAGCAAGAAGCACATCCACTTCGCATAAAAGTCATGAGGAAGGATAGGAGGAGAGTTAAGAAAAGTGGAATAAAATGCGCGGCTGAACTGCGAAAACGTGCAGTTAGCGGCTGCTGAGCGTATATGGTTCGGCTTCTAAACCGACATGTATAAACAGCAGAAAAAAAAGAAGAGAAAGACGAGCATATCAGACACCTGAGAAGGCCATGTAGGGAAGTTGGAGCTCGGATAAGTGAAATGGAGTAAAGAATGCCCCAAAACATGGAGCAGTGAAGGTATTTCAATCCACTAGGCGCACATCTCACGCAGAAATGTCAACATTTCTTTATTGGCTATGTTTTTTCCTCTCTGTTGTCAATATCTCCAGCTAGGCAGGTAAGCGGGTTGCCAACTTTATTAATGTATTTTCTAATTCAGATGACGCAGGCAAAGAAGTGACTATAGCCGCTGGCGCAAAGCATTTGACAGCGTTCTCGGTCATAATAATAATAATTGGTCTCTGGGGAAAGGAAATGGCGCAGTATCTGTCTCATATATCGTTGGACACCTGAACCGCGCCGTAAGGGAAGGGATAAAAGAGGGAGTGAAAGAAGAAAGGAAGAAAGAGGTGCCATAGTGGAGGGCACAGGAATAATTTCGACCACCTGGGCATCTTTAACGTGCACTGATATCGAACAGCACACAGCGCCTTAGCGTTTTTCCTCCATAAAAAAGCAGCCGCCGCGCTCGGGTTCGAACCCGGGAACTCCGGATCAGTAGCCGAGCGCTCTAACCACTGAGCCACCGCGGCGGGGGAAACGCAGAAGGTGTCAGAAGCAAAATTTTCCTTTGCATCAATTCACTTGATTTACTACTAATAGGAAATGGGGGTAATCTTGCTCCAAATAAAAGGATCTTTCGTGGCCATTCATGGCTGGCATTCTTAAAATGCCTTGAGTGATCAATAGTAGTAATGAAAGATCTAGAGTTTTACCTTGTGCTATTGAGGAGCTAAATGAATATTCATGGTGCGAACCCGACCACGGCGGCAGCGTTTCGATAGAGGTGAACTGCAAATGCCGCCCGTGTGCTGTACGATATCAGTGCACGTTAAAGATCCCCTGGTGGTAGAAACTATTCCAGAGCCATCCACTACGGCACCTCTTCCTTCCTTTCTTCTCTCAGTGCCTCATTTATCCGCTTTGTCACTTTCACGTCGGATGTGTTTGGTGACGTGGAGTGGGTTTCCGTCGTGAAAGTTCTAGGTGTTGTTTTCCGGTTTTCAGGCGATGTGGCCCGCGAGACATGGACGCAACTTTGGGCGACAGCAGAGACGCGCGTGGCAGTGGCGGCACGTTTTCGTTTGTCGCTGCGGGAGCGTGCGTTTATCGTGGAACCCAGTGCATGCTCTTCGCTGTTTTATGTTGCTCGCGTGGCCAGCCCGCCGCGTGCTTTCGCACGTTGTCTGGCCACTCTTCGTGGGTCTTTCTTTTGGTCTGGGAGAACGGAGTTAGTTTCCTGTGCCCTACTCCGTCTTCCATGCCGCATGGGCGGGTTCAGCCTGGCGGACTTGCGTGTAATGTGTAGCATCTTCGCCCTTAGGGGAGTCGGCGACCTCGTTGGTGCCCCCGACTATCCGGGGAGGGGTCTTCTTGCTTACCTCCTTGGCACGTCGCGGCACGTATTTTTTGAGAGCTCCTCTGGCCCCACAGTCGAGCGCCAGCCGATATTTTTCTGGTATGTCCGTCAGACGTTCAGGTCCCTTACCGCTACCTTGCTCGGGGTGAACGTGTTTGACACGCCGGCGTCCCGCGTATGCGAGCTCCTAGCAATAGAGGAGGCTACAGAACAACTGCAACGGAGCAGGCAGGTGCGGTGGCGGCACTTGACGTAGTTGGGCCCTCCATCCGACATCCGCGACTTCGGCTGCAGCGAGGCTGGCAGGTTTTGCTCAATGGTGACCGCATAGCGGCGTTGGGGGTCGCCACTCTAACCGATGTCCGCAATGCGGCGTAGTGGAAACCCAAATGCATGCTTTGTTCGATTATCTGGTCTCTACGACCTTCTGGAGACTTTTGTCTCGCATGTTTTCTAGTAGGTTACATGCTCGCATTAGGCCACGCGATGCATTCACGCGGTTGTTGCTGTGCGTTGGGGCTTTTGTTTTGTGGCGACAAAGAGGTGTCGCGTCACTGCAGAGACGGCCACAGCGGGCAATGTTGCTCCTGCTTCGGCGCACGCGGGCGCTCCTGTTTGAGAAGGCCTGCGTCGACCTCGTCTCCCTAGAAGAATTGTTGTTTCTAAGCAGGTGGAGCACCCACTTCATCAGGGTCTGCAGCGGCCGAGTGTCCGTGCGGCTGCTTCAGTACTAGTGATGTGATTGTGCGTGGAGCGCCTTTGTGTGGCGTCCGTGGTTCCCCCGCGTTTCGTGCAGACAGTTGAACACTAGTGACTCTGGCGGACACCCGCGTGCTGTGTTTTCATAGTTTGTACCCGGCGACGAAAGTCGCATGATTGCATTTTATTTGTTCTCTTGAGGGACGAAAGTCCCTGGTTTGTTTTTCAGCTAATAAACTTCTCTTTGAACCCTCCTTTATCTCCCTCCTTACGGCGCGGTTCAGGTGTCCGCCGAGGTATGTGAGACGATTACTGCGTTAATTCCTTTCCTCCAAACCAATTTTCATTTTCATTTTTTGGAGCTACATGATTATTGTGATGTGCAGTAACTGGAAGACATCCGCACCTGCTCTCTGTGTCGTTTTAAATTTAATACGGGATACCTCGTGAAGAATTCCGCTATCTGAACGAAAAAAGAAATATTTTGCTTTAAGAATAAATATACATTGTGCCCACGGAAACGTCCATAAAATTGTATTAAACAACAGTCGCATAAAATAACCCCTGGAATCGACTGTGTAAAAACAGTCGATTCCAAGTTCATCAACACATAAAGAACTAAATATCGTCCATGCGAAATGCCAAGATCACATGGGCTGATGAGCGACCCGAGTGAAAGCTAAGCTATTTTCTTGAAAATTCTCGCCCCTTCAATTCAAGGGAAGGAAGCATTTCTTGGATATTCTATCGTCCTTTTTCGTTCTCTGCTTTTGGCATAGGCATGCTGGCTCATCTCGTGTTCAAGCTGCTCCATTTTATCACTACACCGCTGTAGCGACATGAAGCTTTTGTGGCGAGTTCGCATGAAAAAGGCGCGTGAAAAAATCGAGCTCGTTGTATAACACTTCTGCATCAGGGCAGCTCCTTGCAAGCTTGACGTTAGACTCGCCTTTGCTAACACCAAATGTGTTTTCTGTGTGAGCTTTTCTTCGGCTTTCACATCACAGTACAGCTAAATAAATTCCTGTATCAGGGTTCGCCATGGCGATATAAAGGACCAGACAGCCAGTTCCAACTGCAGGTAGAATATAAAACCAGGAGGAAAAAATTGTGTTATAAGCTCAGAGCATTGTGCATACAAAGGCGCTTTGTTTCGATTATGACCATAGAGAGGCTTAGTGAAGAATTCTATGATTCACTTGGTGACTTTTTTTCCTACATTGGCTACATCACCAGCTCTGGCGTACTATGAGAGCTTACGCTCACAGATATTGCTGCACCGGCTGTTTATTGGGCATATTGAAGAAAGCAGCGGCTCAAACAACTATATAATCCCACTGCGTAGCAGTATACACTGACAATAAGACATCATAATGTAACAGATTCAGAAGAACCATTTTTACCTGGCCTCAGTTACTGTAAATGAAAAGCAAAGGAGTTAACGGAACACGTATGATGGGAAAAGGAGAGCGGCAGCAAAAAGGAATAACGTGTCATTTTACAGGAAATTACCAGCCTCGTTTTCTTCTCCATTTCTTGTGTCTGCACATGTAGTACTGATAATCGTTAGTACAATGTATAGTCTTAATCTTATTTTTATTACAATGTGGTCATTTTTTATATTATTGCAAATTATATCAATCCTAAAAATTATGACAATAGTCTTGCTCAAGGCTAGCACCGCGCGGCCTCAGCGGTTAGTCGAAACAACGCCGAAGGGGTGGTTGGCTCGAGAGGCAAGCTCGGACTGGACCTTACCCTGGGAATAAAGCTACCGACCTCATTCTTGGGTCCTTACCTACGTCTACCAGCACGGCTCTCCTTGGGTTGTCAGGGGCTAGAAGACGACAAACTGGGCAGTGGCGTGTCACGGAGCGCTCGCGCTATGCCAGCGGCCATGTGCCATCTTTATTTGAGGCCAACCAACCCACCGAATAAAATCATCTCTAGTCCATCACTCATCGCGTCTCATTCTTCGGCTGGCCACCACGTAACAATATATGCATTCATTTCTTTCTCCCGCCCGGGATTTTGATGATAGGGTGGGTAACATGCTAGGGGATCCGTCCCCACCATTTACTCTCCTCACCTCGAAGCCACGCAAAATAAGAGAAGCTGACAGCCCAGGATATATGCGTTGATAACTTAGTAATAACATCTCGCGTCACCGCCGACCCATATCCGGTTGAAAGCCCGCCTCACGGTTCCTATAGTGAAGGCACTCTGATCAAGCACCTCATATAAACAAGCGCTTCATGGCGTTAAGAAGTGAGTGCGCTCCTTGTCTGTGCTGGAGCTACTGTTTGTAACAGAAAGGGGGCACATAGCCAGCAGTGACACAAGCTGAAAAGCCTCGAGCGGCAATAATTCTTTTCACAGTGAGAGTCGACATTGGTAGCCTCCCTCAACAGTCACTCTAGCCGAGCTCGTAGCAGTAGGTGGCGCTCGGTCGATATTATTGGAAATTTTAAATTTTAATCAAATTTACCATTAAAATTTTATACAGCACATTGACATTGCTATAATAAAATTTACCGAACTAGTATTAATTTAATTCATTCATATTTAAATTTTGAATTTTAATTCGCAAAAGCTGCAGGTCTATTTTCAATCAATCGGTAGTTTATTGTTGCTTGCATCAAAATACTTTTAACAATATTATTCAGCAGCATGCCCTAAAGCCGAAAAGCGGCGGTACTCTCTATACAATTTCTAGGTAGAAAAAGTACAGTAACCTCCTCGAAAATAATAACAGTATGTTACAGAGTTAAAACTCATTATTCTAAAATCGAATAATCAACCAACAGCACAATGAATGCTGCAAAACAATTGGTTCCCCTAAACGAAGGATGAACTAAATGCATAATATAGATTAAAAAAAACATGTTTCAGTTGGTGTGGAAAATGGCATATCAAACACAATCATTGTTACTCAATATATTGGAGTGTGCTACAAAAAAAATGAATTCCTTACGCTGTCGTTTGAAGCTAGATAAACAAGCGGAAGTTTTTATTCCATGATTGATACTATTCCTAACATATATGCCGGCCAATACCACATCTGTTTGCTGTAATTTGTTTTAACAGTTCGAAGGAGCAGGTTATTTTGCAGTGAAAATTGGGTATTCCTCTCTGTGATATGTGTTCAAGAAATATTTCCACATGAAGTAGTGTATAGGTTTATGGTTTATGGGGTTTAACGCCCCAAAGTAACTCAGGCTATGAAAGACGCCGCAGTGAAGGGCTCTGGAAGTTTCGACCACCTGGGGTTCTTTAGCGTGCACTGACATCGCACAGTACGCGGGGCTCTAGAATTTTTCCTCCATCGAAATTCGACCACTGCGTCCCGGATCGAACCCGAGTCTTTCCGGTAAGCAGCCGAGCATCATAACCACTAAGCCAATGCGGCGGCTAAAAAAAATGGCGGTGGTTTACCTTTGGTTAAACCTGGAGTGACGCGATAGCTACAGCTGGCCGAGTGGATCTTGGTCACGTGACCAAAGACGTGACAAACTACGTGACCAGCCACGGCGCCGCGCCGCCGAAAGGCTGCTCCGCACCACGTGACTAACCACGTGACTGCGTGGTGGCGCAGCCACAGGGTGGCGGCGCCGCCACAGTCACGGTGCCACCACTCTGAAGGCTCGAAATGCTACCTTAATGTAGCTATCGCTACAAAAGAAGGAAAAGAAGCAATGGGAACTAACTAGGCTGATTCGCAGCTTCGCTCTCCATCTTGACAGTCGACAGAAAACACAGACTTTCGCGATAGGTAGAATTTTATGACGAGCAAAAAGCGGAGATGAAGGTGCCGTGGAATGTGAAAATTTAAAAATACAGTGGACAGTTTTGAACTCGAATCAAATGCCATAGGTGTGCTTCGTATGTGCAAGCCCAGGACGATATAGTGTAAGATTTGATCCATATATGTTTAAACCGCAGGACTAGAAAGATAAGTGACTGTGTATAAACGAATAATGTAGCGAGACACAAGACTGGTAGTTAAAACAAAGGCGAGCCCGAACAAATGCTCTAATTCCGAATACGTCCTTTTTACAAATATATGAAACCTAATGTGTAAAATCTGCGTTGAGGATCGGTATCTACTACAAAAGTGAAATGCCATCAGTGGGTTGAATGTCAAGCGATGCCGTGGCAAGAAAAAATATGATAGGAATATGCTTGTGGAGTGACCTAAATACCATGAAATGAGTTTTCGACTGGTTAATCAAGAGCCCGTTAACTTGGCACCGGTTTTCAAGAGAACGATGGACTGCTTAAAGTTTATCAACCAACCAATAAGGAAGCGACTTGAAGTAAACAGCGTGATATTATCGCCATACAGAATGCCATCGTAAAGTTCTATAAACAAAGGAAGATCTTTTATATACGTTGAAATTAAGACAGAACATGAAATCAATCCCTCAGGTACGCCCATAATAATTGGTTTGAGTCGCGAAAGATTATTCTTAGTTTCAATGACTTGTGCCTGATCAGATAGATTACGTTTTAATAAAGATATTTAAATTGCAATGACAACATATGTTTCAAGCTAGGCAAAAAAATCGTGATCTATGGCATCGAACGGATTTTAAAGTCACGAAGTACGGCCCCGGCAAATTCGCCTGAGTCAATTGCCGAACTAATTTCACCAGCGAAACATGCTAAAGAAATGCATGTAGAAAGCGCACGTCTGTAACCGAATTGCTTTGATGATACTATGGTATGTTTATTATAAAATTCAACACTTCTGACTTCAAGCCATTTCTCACGTATTTTGCTAAGAAAGAGTAGAATCTAGAAAGGCCTTTACGCACTAATAGTATTGGGATCGTATTTAAAAAGAAAAGTGTTGGCTTTGCCTGTTTCAATACTTGAGCAAAAGGAGCAGTTGTGAAAATAGAAATAAATATACGACAGAGGACATCACACGGGTAATACTTAACCAATCTAATATGAGCAGAGCGTATGCCATCTTGACCACGGCCTATTTTTTTAGGCTCGTTATAGCAGTTTCAACATCCTGAGGGCATGTGAGATTACTAAAGAATGAATGTTGACTACGAGGTGTAAGAGATCACGTGGCGCAGCAGATTCTATGCGATACTCCGCTGCACCGCTGAGTATCGCATGCTCCGGCTCAGAGAAGATACGCACCGTCAGGAGTTTCATGGCATTCACAGTCCTGGACGACCGTAACTTGTCGTCTACTGGCTTATAGCTTCTCTACGCCATATCATCGCTTTCATAAGTATGTAGACAAATTTTGTTGCAGGCGCCCAATGCCTCTCTGCACGAAGAGGCCCAATGCTGGCCAAAGCTTATTGAGCAGCCGATGAGCGGCCTTTTGTATTTTATTCGACCTCTTTACAGACAGCCTTTCTTTTAGAACACGCCCTCAAAATTCATTTCATTTTCACGCAGCCAGGTGCGAAGTCTCCAAGGCATATCTCTCCCGGTTAGTCCATCACCACAACTGTAGGAAAGAAATGCCATTGGCCAAATAAAAAAAAAACAAGAATACAAAAATAGGCACCCACTCCTTTTCGCATGGCCCAGTTCGCGCTCGTAACAAAATCTGGCCGGTCAATCTATCAGAGCGTTGGCCATTCCGTTGTACAAGGAAATACATATCTTTTTTCCCTCTTTTGTGAGTGTAAGAGCCCGCGCATTCCTTATCGCTGGGCCCACATTCGAAAACGCAGGCATGACTCCTTTCAGCAGGACCATACATCTACATTTGGTATTGCCGCGACGGCTTCAGCAAAACAAACTGAAATTAATGGTCACGCCGGCGGCCTCCTCAAGCACTCTCGATGGGAGGAAACTCTTAAGGAGCGGCAGTCTGAAAACAGCAAGTTCTAAAGTAAAATACAACAGTCAATTCAAGGCAGCAAAGTTGGCATGAAAGCTAGAAGAAAAGTCTATTCGGTGGCGTTAGAAATCCGTTATATAGAATGATTCTGCAGTGTATAAACTAGAAAAAAGTAAACTGGCAACGGCAAGCTTCTCCTTACGCTTCTCTATTCGAAAAAGAAAACACGTTCTTCTGTTCGTTCTTCTCTGCCCTTCACGGTGGCGGCAACGATGCATCTCTGGTTAGGAGCCCTGCCCCACCTCTTCTACTGCTGCTCCAGCTTATCTGGTGCAAATAAATGCGGATAACTGTGAGAAGCTATAAAAAAAAGCGTGAACCCAAAAGAACGCACGTAAAGAGAGTGTAGATTAAGGCTGACAGAAGGGGCCTAACTCGCGTCGTTGGTGTATCGCTGGTAGACACGGACGCACCTGGACAAACGTCAGGGGAAACAAAAGCAGCCCTCCAGAGAAACTCAGGAGAAGGCGGATTATATGTCCATCTCGTTTTTCCTCGAATGCTGCACCATACCGCGACCGAAAATGCAATGAACCATAGCGGCTATCTCGTTCAACAAACGGGACATCGACGGCCGCTGGCTTCCCGAACCTCCATGCAATCACTTGCTGAACAGCGCGAGGGACGAGAGAAAAGACAGAGCAGCAGAAAATATGGACAGAGAGAGAGGCGATGACCGCAGGTATCGCAGACGTCTTCACAGCCTGTCTGGTCTGAGGACAAGTACTGCCCTCTGAGAAGTCCGAGGTTTAAAAGAAAACAAGTGCGGAGTGAAGCGCAACCCTAGAGAGATAGGACTACGGAGGTGTAACTGGGCACTCTCATCGCTACGTACTACATATCGGGCCATGCGGCCACTGCTACGATACATAGGCGTTCTCATGGGGGGAGGACGGGGGGGCTCTAGCATCCCGCCGCTCACGCGCAACACTGATGTGCTGTTTTTGGAATGAGAGTCTGACCTATAATTCCGCCTTTTACTCTCCGCCATCCTGTTCAGTATCCCTTTGCCTCAACTACTTTTTGTTCCCAGCGATTAGTCCTTTTTAGTGTTTTCTTTGTGAGTTCCGGCATGGTATTCGTCTTCAATCGAAGCTGAAAGCAATCTATTTTCTTTGAGGTGCTGTTAGACTGCCTGCGAGAAGACACTGATTTCTGACACCCGTTTTTGTTCCATGCTTCATATCTGCCATTTTTCTTTACCTCTGAGTGAAATGATGTCATTTTCGTTCGGTACCTATTTCTTCTATCAAGCCCGGTTGTTAAACACGTCTGTTCAGGAATGACCAGATTAGTTCAAATGTTTCTTTATTCCCCGATTTCCCTTGGATCGTTCCGCTTCTTCGGTAGCAAGCCTTTTTTAATCTGAATAAAATTGCGTTGGACATATTCCATTCCTCTTCTCTTTAAAATATAAAAGTGCAGGCTACTTGTCGTGATCACTCCAGCCGAAGCTCGGCTTTTATTTAAAGAGTGCCGTTAGAACATGCATCTACCATTTAGGACAATAACTTTATCATTAGTGCCGTTAACATCTTGGCTGCAATTTTCATTTGAACAGTTTACATTTTACAGGCCGAAATGTAAGAAGTCGGCGTTTCATACAAAAACTCAAAACTGCAGTTTATTGCAAGAAATTAAATTCGACTTTATGGCCCGTATTTCTCCTCAGAATCTAGTGCATATAATGAGGCGTGCCGTCTAACGCGTGGAAGTCTTCTGAATCAGTCGCCAGGAGCAATTAAATTTGTGAAAAAAATTACACGTTTACCATCCTCAGCGGCATACTTGTAAATTTAAGTTAATTTAATTGTTCTAAACGGGTGTCAGACTACGCGATACATTGCTGCCATTGCCTGTTTTGAAAACTATGCGACCGAATGAAATGATTGCCTGAATTGTTTTCTTTTAACATAAAAATGTGTACCTTAGTTTCGACATGACCCCAAAATTCGAATGCATACCCATACTACAAAGCACATCGCAATGCACTAGCTGTAGATGTATTAGCTACAAAATAGACAGGTAATCAACTTTAACCTAAGGTCTAAATGTTGGTATTCCATGAAAGTTTATAAAATGAAGCGATTAGACTGAATGCTCTTTCCGCCGGATTTAGGTGGCTTGTCTAGTGGCAGCACTGCTCATGCGCAAATCTGCCTCCATTTGCTTTTTCGTAACGATGCTTCGATAATAAACCACGTTGGGTCATTTGTGCCACTATACTGTGACCTATTGTACACTGCCTCCGCATGTATAAGCACCCAAAAAAGTGTCTAGCTACAGCAATTACCCTCTTTACTGCAGTTCAGTCTCACGAAGGTATTTCAGAAGAAATCTGAAAGCCTTCCTCCAATTTTCCTTTGCAAGAGAGCGAGTCCTTGCAGAAACCCAAGTGGCATACCTGTTTACTTCAGAGAACCGACGAGGATCCACAAAAGATAATGTTGTGAATCATCGTCGTAGGCAAGGTGCAAGGAACAGAGAGGCAACAATGCCATTCTTGTCTTACGTAGCTACCCTGAAATCCCACAAGGAAACGCACGTGGTGCGGTAGGGTGGATGGCTCCTGCCCTCTGTCATCTTGTCGTTCCGCACGTCTTGCTAGGCGGATGCCAGGGCGATATAAGGTTGCTTGCGGAGCATAGAATTTATGTCGGAAAGATTCAACTGCAGTTATCTGAACTAGGCACACAAGTGAAAAGTATGGGCGTTGTTGTTTACCTTTTCAACGGGTGCCATCACACGTTAGCCCCTTGGTAGATGAGGCGACTGACAGCCTCGCTCTTGAAGCGTCGTTTGCTGAGCAAAAGAAAAAAATAAAAAGATTCCTTGTTATGTAAAGCGACGCTTCGTAAAAAATAGAATCTTTGCTAGTTTTGCTCCCGCCTACCCAATAAAGAGTACTTTGCCAACTGGATCATCCAGTACACGACGTTCACCCTCTATACATTCAGGGGTATACGTCCCCCTTTATTACTACACGATAATTAAATTATGTGCAGCGAATGGTTCGAAAGAAGGCACATAGTGCGAAGAAATTGCTTTCCACAAGAAATATCATAAAGAGGGAGCGCTGCCAAGCTCTAATGAAGCTTTTTCCTGCCATAAAACGATAGATGGAGCCTTCTGAGTGACTCTGAACGAGTTTAGAGTTCTTAAAGGACATTACATTGCAACAATAAATAGGCCTAAGGTCAAGGGCGAAAACAAAGTCAAAGTAATGTAATAACAGATGCAGGAGTTGCATAAGTAAGACAAGCTCTAAACGCGGGGCGACGGCCGTAAATTTAGTAGATGTCATCAACGACTGGCGATCTCATTTCCGCTCTCCTTCTCTCTCCCCAATTTCCTCCTCTTGTTTGGCACTACATTATTCTGTTAGCACGTAAGCTTATTTCTTTTCCCATTGTGCAAGCTCGCTGTGCACCTCCTGCCACTACTGCCGTGCTGCAGCTGAAGGGGAGTTCAAGCCCGTTAAGGAGAAAGCTTTTTAAAGGACTGGCTGGCCTACTTAATGCATGCCGATCTCCTCTCTTTTCTTAATCCCACTGTTCTCGTTGGTGCATGCTTCATTCAAATCGATGCAGTCATCGCAATCTGGGAGTTAGTGCCATGCTTATGGCAGGCGTATTTTTCCTTTTATAGTACCGGTGCAATGAGGAACAAATAAATATGTATCTAGTTAACACTTCGATAAGGTTACCACAGAGCCTAGCTTTTTTTTTTAAATCTCCAAGACACAAGCAAAGCAATTGCCGATATTACTGTTTTGCTATTCACACCGAACAAAGCTTGCAACTACTGCCAAGGTTAATGTGGACTCGATTTTTGTTCTTGCGATCTAAATGGCATTGCTTTAATTGTCTCATAACGATGTCATATTCTGACGTGATTCACTCTACCCCAGAAAAATTGGCAGTGGCTTAGCTGAGCTATGCCAGGATATACGTAGCGAGAGCTGTAGTCCGCCCTGGTTACGCATGTTGTCGTGTTTGTTGTGACTAAAATGTTAAGCATTTAGGAAGTATTAGGTGAGACACAGTTTATTTGTTCAATTGTTTGGACAGAGATAAATGCTGCCCGATGGTCGGTAAGTAACACGCAGTTGTCTAAATACTGCCTACACAGTATTTAGACTGGTTGCTTTCTCTCAGATACACAAGGTCAATCATTGCGGTCCAGGATCCGGAGTACCCAGGTTCGAACCTGACCGCGGCGACTGCGTTTCGATGGAGGCGAAACGCTAAGGCGCCCGTGCACTGTGTGATGTCAGTGCACGTTAAAGATCCCTGGGTGGTCGAAAATATTCCGGAGCCTTCCACCATGGCACCTCTTTCTTCCTTTCTTCTCTCATGCCTTCTTTATCCCGGCGGCGCACTTTAATGCGTTCAGCGGAACGGTAGGCGCGATCCATGCGACGCCTGCCGTGGAGACCGACACCGCGGACCGCGGCCTTAAGGTTATATTAGTTTTTGGGGAAAGAAAATGGCGCAGTATCTGTCTCACATATCGGCGGACACCTGAACCGCGCCGTAAGGGAAGGGATAAAGGAGGGAGTGAAGAGAAAGGAAGAATGAGGTGCCGTAGTGGAGGGCTCCGGAATAATTTCGCCCACCTGGGGATCTTTAACGTGCACTGACATCGCACAGCACACGGGCGCCTTAGCGTTTTTCCTCCATAAAAACGTAGCCGCCGCGGTCGGGTTCGAACCCGGGAACTCCGGATCAGTAGTCGAGCGCCCTAACCACTGAGCCACCGCGGCGGGTATAAAAGAGGTGACAAAGCCCGCGGCACAACCACTACTCCCTGGTTGCTATGGTAATGGCGCATGCACACAACTGGCCTCCCCCATGTACCATGGTAACGGCACATGCGCACAACTTTCCTCTCGCGTGAACCGCGAAATGCTCGACTGGTAGCCTAGTGCAGCTCCCTCTACAAAAGTACTTCGTATTCGACTTTAACAGCCTATAACACAAGTCCTGCCACGGATAGAATAACCTAGCTAGGAAGCCAAGCTAAGGCGGTATTACGTGGCAACTTCTCACGAGAATGATCTTGCAACCTCACAGCCGCCCTCTATAGCCAATTTTTTAAGTACAGTTCTTTCTCGTAACCTATTATTGCGTATTTTAACGCAACAGAGTTAAGGAGCTCGATTCGCAGAAAAGCTCGTGTCGTCGGCGTTTGCCATGAGCGAAAAATCCCTCCTCCTCCTGCTCGCAATCTACGCCACTGCCGCAACAAAATTGAAAAAGGAAGTGGCGCAGCAACTGTCTCGTATATATCGGTGGACACCCGAAACGCGCCGTAAAAGGTTTCACCACACCCTCATTTGAAGGCCAAAATCAGCGCCTCCCGCTCGCCTCGTTCGGGCGTAGTGGGGCCGTGCGGGCACGCAGGAATTAAGCGGTGAGCCGCGAACACCGCAGCGCACATCCAAAGCGCGTTCACCACGAAGCATGCGGCTTGCTGCCCGTTCGTTCGGCGCGGAAGCTATACTGGCGTTCTTGGCATCGGGTTTATCGAGAACGATGTGCCGATTAACTACGACTACAACTTGAGTCCCGCGCGTTTCGGCAAGGCGTCTGGCAGCGCTTCTACGTGCTTTGCAGCTCCGCACGTCCGTTTCACCGTACGTAGCAGAGCGATTGGTATAACGGACAAGGCAAGGCGTCGCGCCGAACGGACGATGGCGTTCCGTGGACTCCGTGGCAGTGCTGCAACACGTTGCCGTTTTCCAGTCTTAAAGGCGAAGCTTATGTGTCCTCCAATTTTTTTTAATGCACCTCGCGTCCGTCCCATACGGTGCGTTTTCTGAGAACAAAATCTCATCTCTGTAGCGTTGTTCTCGAATCCGACCGCAGCGGCCGCGTTTCGATAAAAAATATTGGAAAATCGGTTTTCAGGGAAAGGAAATGGCGCAATATCTGTCTCACATATCGGCCGACAGCTGAATATTGGTTCACATATTGGTTCACATATTGGTTCGACGGCTGCGTTTCGATGGAGGGGAAACGCTAAGGCGCCCGTGTGCTGTGCAATGTTAGTGCACGTTAAAGATCCCAAGGTTGTCTAAATTATTCCGGAGTCCTCCACTACGGCACCATGAAACTAAAAAGGCGTCCGCATGCTGTGCGATGTCAGTGCACGTTAAAGATCCCCACGTGGTCGAGATTATACCGGAGCCCTCTACTACGACACATCTTTCTTCCTTTATTCTTTCGCTCCCTCCTTTCTCTCTTTCTTTACGGTGCGGTTCGGGTATCCAACGATATGAGACAGATACTGCGCCACTTCCTTTCCCCAAAAAAACCAATTATTTTTAATATATATTTCGACTTTCTTCAAAAACCTTTCCCCAAATTCCTTTCCTCAAAAACCAATTATTATTATTATTATTATTATTATTATTATTATTATTATTATTATTATTATTATTATTATTATTATTATTATTATTATTATTATTATTATTATTATTCGACGAGGCCTTGCGTTTTGCGGCGGCCGCAAGTTATGAGCCAGCATCTGCTAAACCTTTAGTGGGCAACATTTTAGGTCGGTAAAAAAATCTGCGTAAATGTTACCTTGTTGTAACCGGGTCAGTCCTGTTTTTCAACACAGTATACAAGCTCCTAACTGACAATTTTATACTCAATGGTTATATAATTACTCTACAGTAATTATTATGAGGAACAAAAATTTACTGTATACTAGGCCACGCAGCCCCAATAGAATTCAGTTGGTTTCATTCTCCTCGAACACTTCTTTGTTCTGTTTAACTTCGTTGCATTTATCTTGAAAACCTGATGTTACTTGCGCCGTTAAAGTACACGTAAATATTGGTTAAATTTAATTTTGTTCATTAAGCGCAACAACAAAAATTGCTGATGGCGTAGCTCTGTTAGTCCAGGATATAGAGAGCGAAAGCGCGGAGACTGCTGCTTCGGAAGAGTGCATTCACTAGATGCGCCTTTATTCATGGTTCAACCTTGAGCCCTCGTGGCTGTACGGCACTGCGATGGTGATGCGCGGTCTGTCCTAGATTACTTCAAATAAAACATATTTAAGCTGCGTGAAGTGTACAAGGAGCTATGTTTTGGAGATTAAGTTATCGAGTTGGATGGTAGAGTTGTGTTCTTTGAAGCAGTTTTGATTTTCTCACGTGAGTGAAACGCATGTCTGCTCTAGATGTTTGAGAATGTAGCGCAGAACATGTTTGTGATCTGTTAATAATAATAATAATAATAATAATAATAATAATATAATAATAATAATAATAATAATAATAATAATAATAATAATAATAATAACATAATAATAGCTTTTGGGGAAAGGAAATGGCACAATATCTGTCTCATATATCGTTGGACACCTGAACCGCCCGGTAAAGGAAGGGATAAAGGAGGGAGTGAAAAAAAGAAAAGAAGATGTGCCGAAGTGGATGGCTCCGGAATGATTTCGACCACATGGGGATCTGGGGATCTTTAACGTGCACTGACATCGAAAGCACACGGGTGCCTTTACGTTTTTCCTCCATATAAACGCAGCCGCCGCGGTCGGGTTCGCACCCGACCGCGGCGGCGGCTCCGTTTTTATGGAGGAAAGAAAACGCGGCCGCCGTGGCCGTATCTGTTGCAAACTGTCGATACAGGCAATAAAGACAGAAAAAAGCCGCCGTGGCAGAGTGGTAGCGTCTTCGCCTCAAACACCAAAGGCCCTGTGTTCGATTCCGAATCGTGCAAAGGATTTTTTTTATTCAGTGAGTGTGCGGGAAGTTTTAGTGGCTCCCATAGATGCCGCCACGGAATGTGTTTGTTAGCGGTTAAGCGCAGGCTCTGGTAAAGCGCGTTTATACTCCGGCGTAAAGCGCGCGCGCCCGCTGCACGGCGACGTCACGTCGGCCAAAGCGAGACCTTTTATACACCAACTGCGCATGACCGCTGACGCGTTCGGCGGCTTCGGCACTCTGACTGCACGGGCGGACACTTGGAGCACGTCTCTATTTCGCGCCGAGTGCGCCAGCCACCGCCGGCCCTGCCAGACTGATTCGGCTCCGCGGCGAGGCGCGCGTTGTGATGTCATGTGCCTCCTCGGAGCACCGCCACGATGAAAACGCAAGTTCGCGGCCAGTAAAGCTTTGGCTTTAATATTCTTCTCTTTCTGTGGTTCAGTCCTAACTTATCAGCGCGAAAGGCAACCGTAGCTTTACTGAGATAAATAGGGCAGATACAATACTGTGTACGAGTCGGTATACGACAGTATTACTCTCTCGGGGTGCGTTGACACCCACCCACACGCGCACACACACACACATGCGCGTATGATAGCACTCGAAACGCTGTGCAACAAACGGTTGCATCTCATTTTTGATAAGAAAATTGATTTTTGAGGAAAGAAAAGAGCGCAGTAACCGTCTCACATCGAGATGTACATCTCAATTGCGCCTTCAAGAAAGGAATAAAGAGTCTGGGTTGGTCGTTGGGGAAAGGAAATGGCGCAGTATTTGTCACTTATCTCACCGGACACCTGAACCGTGCCGTAAGGTAAAGTATAAAGAAGGGAGTGAAAAAACACGAAATGAAGAAAGAGATGCCGTAGTGGAGGTCTCCGGAATAATTTCGACCACCTGGGGTCTTTACGTGCACTGACATTGCACAGCACACGGGCGCCTCTTTGCGTTTCGCCTCCATCGAAACGTAGCCGACTCATAAGTTGACGGTGCATAAGTCCTCGGCTCGAATCCTTGTCGCAATCTAACCACCATCTTGACTTGCACATAGAAGCTATATGCAACGAGAAATTGTATGACGTCGCCCGGGTCGCTGTAGGACAAACGGTTGCGTCGCAATTTTGGTACGAATATTGTCGGGAAAACTGGCGTCACATGGGGGTAGGGCAGTTGCGAGCATATATAAAATAACGATGTGTAAAGCATCGTGTAAATGGTATTGGTGTCGAAGCCTGTGGGCCGTTTTCGGTTATAGAATATCTGATCCGGGTCCCATTTGAACCCAACATATTTCAGGAAATGTGGCGGAGGGCTTGAAGGTTGCTTCACTTCCACCACCGGTTGGCCCGGTATTGCACTGCCTCCGGGATCGGCCTTGTCTTGAGCGCGTCTTTTCTATCCTATCTTTATATCCTATCTTTCTATTCTATCTTTAAACTCCTACTTTCTGCACGCGGTAGCGATTGCGGCTCAGCTTGAGCCAGTGGGCAGGCCTGTGCACTTCCCTTTTCATTATTCCTGGCAACAACAGAAGAGGAAGAGATTGTGTGTAGTGGTGGTGCTCGACTTGCTATGTGCTTCATACGGGAGGTTGATGAAATCCTATTTCTCTTGCCATCTGTAGAATTTACTCTACCATCTCCGATTACACACACACACACGCCGGCAGCTTTTCTCGTAATGAGATATATCATGTGATGCTCGTATGCTGCCCCTCACATCCATGAATCCTTCTGGAAAGCTGTCAGTTGCCTGGATAGGTGGCCCATTGCGTGATCGCTGACGGGAGCAGACTGGTGTGCATCAGGGCACCATTGACAAACTGCTTCGCCACGCCAGGTTTTTGGAATTTTCGCCATGCAGGAGTTTGAAGCATGGAAATGAGGAAGCCTTACATGCCTCCAGATGGCCCGTCTCCTGTATCCCTCCTCTCCTTGTGTACCGGAACCAATCATAGCTAACGGTTAGCAATCGAATGCAGTCAAGTCTAGGCTCGCATCGTATACACCACTTCGGCCCGGACAGCAGATGCCCCGCAGATAACATTATTTTACGAAGGAGAATTTCTCTTTCTATACAGGGGAAGGCTTATCTTTTTTTTGTTGTTTTTGTTCTACAATTCCTCCACGTGCATGAGGTTTCTTCCGTGTATGTGTGCCCGCGAAACCGCCTGAGCATTAAATAGGATTTTCTCCAATGCCCAAAGTAACGAACTTGGTGAAGCAACGGAGAGCGCCAACAGTTAAGCAAACTTGTCACAGGCGTTGACTGTTAAATGTACGGAAATATGTCACTTCGCGCTGAGTATGCTTAAGTTGTAACACCACAGTGCCAACATGTCCGCTTTTGTCTATCGACGTGTATGACCTGCGGCAGAACAACTTCTGTCTGTATGCAAATAGAATGCTGCCGGTATGCTCTCCAGTTTTACGCAACCATGTTTTGTTGGTATCTGTTAACGACTCGTAGATGACACTAGAGCTGTGCGAGGCATGAATCTGTACAAGAGGAGTAGTGCTTATGATTTCCCAACAGACTTTTCAGAGCCCTTTTTTGTTTGGTCACCCGCAACGCCTATTTAGAGCACTCGATCCGTGAATTCCGGGATCCATTAGTGACGTTAGCCTCAACCTTTTCAAGTCTATAGAGAATTCGAGATGTATGAATCAAGAACCGATCTATATGAAAGCAAACGCACGGAAAGGTAATTCTTCAGTTCCAGACAACTCGTGTGGCCTAACGAACGCACTACTCACTGCGCCTTTCTGTCCACGCATGAAGCGTTGAAAAGGTCCGTTTTCAATAAATAACACTGAAAGGCGCTGGAAAGGTAGCGGAAGAGAATTTCGTACGAACAGAGTTCTGATCGCAAATAAGTTCTTTCGAAATTTATTAACAGAAGCCCACATAAGCGCTTGAAATCCAGTCGCACAATCCGCGTTTCTTGGGACTGCATACCAAGTTAAGTGAACTCAACAAGTAGAGACTTGAAGTATAACCCTATCATAATGACCACCACTGTACAGACACAAGCGGGAAAGAAGAGAAAAACGTTAAAACAGTCCATTGTAGAAAGCGAGCATTGTATTGCTTCACTGAAGTGCTCGGGAATTCCGCTTTATGTATCCGAGCATGGTGTCGCAGGGTAAGCTATTGAACAGAGTTCAATCCGGCAGAGATTCTCGGCGCATGGCCCGTCGTACCCTCTACACTCCTTAGTCCAGAGACCTGCCTCATATTTCTTTCTTTGCGACCAAGGACATTAATAACGGCGTGCACAGCCAGCAGGGCCCATGATTCAATTTGAGCGTACATTTGTGTCTTTTTCTTTTATCCTCTACCTATTTGCTTCAATAGACCCCGTCTATCGCATCTGTGAGACGACCGCGCTGCTTTGTGTGCGCGTTGTAGCTATGGAACCGTGTCTGAAAACACAGCGTCAGCCGTTCTTCCACCCGCCCCGAGACACGGCGCCAAATAATTCGCCCCGTCTGCTGTATTTATTTTATGGCGCCGACTGTAGGAGAGTCTGAACCATTAAGATGACGTCGATGGCAAAGTAAACCGGTTACAATGGACGCTTGCAATCTTTTGATATCCTAACACGGCGAAAAGTATAAATGAAAGGTACTTGTAAGGACTGCTTTTTCTTTTGTTATTTCCCACGTTATGGCGACATAGGCTGTGTTGATAAATATCATCAGCGTATGTCCGATTCTGTAGAGATAAATGCGACAGCCGTTTTGCTATTGCACGCAAAAAGGAAAAAAAAAACTTTTATTTTTGGTTCAGTTATTTTTCAAGCATATTGCTTTGCCTAGCTTGATGCCCTTTCGACAAAATCTACAGAGCTCCGCTGGTGGTCTTCGCGGTCGCTTGGAAATGTTTTTTGACTATGTTTCCCATCTTCCGTCCGGGACAACACTGGAGCTACAGCGTAAGAAAAATTTCGTTAGCAACCGCTCAACAAGACGCTAGAGAGTAGCGCTTCGCAAATGGTAACTGTTGATAACCTGCAGAATAACAATTTTAAAAACCCTCAAAAGTGATTGCAAGTACATAGGCCAACTATAAGCCGTTGCTTCACTATAGTGAACTGTTTTATATAACGCGACAGTGCTAAAAAAACACCCACTCTCTGAAGGTTTCTTTCTGCATCCAACAAAGCAGTGATGCAGCATTGTGTAGTACTCCAGGTCTGAAATTCATAAGAATCGCGGAAAAGAAAGGCCTAGGTTCCAAAGTTTCTCAGCAAGAACGGGGTATGATGTAATAAAGAGGGGCCGGAACACGTATGGAGCGCACACAGAAGGACTTGTGTGTTAAAAGAGTGCGGTGTGCTCTGACGTTCGTTGACCAAAGGCAATGCAGCAGCACTGGGATTCCCATAGAATGCCAAGACCACATTATCACACTCCCTGCTTGCTGTTGCATCCTTGCTACAACAAGGCTTAAGGTGGTCTCCAGCGTCAAGCATGGGACGTCGAAGCAGGAACTCGGCAAATGAGCCACTTATGGATTTCTTCTTATCCGCGTCTATTGCACGGCGGAGTACCTACAGTTTCTTCTCAAATCTCTTCGGCAAATCAAATGTTTATTTGGATGCGACAGATAGATATATGCAGAAATTTTCGTTCATCAGGACTAATACTAAAGCAGTAGGACCATGTGATAAAGCGGTGTCCGTTACTGAAAAAGGCAACTCACAAGTCCCTGCTCCTGCAAAATGAGCTGGGCAGATTGATGAGAAAGTTCCATAACAGTACCCCGCTGTAGGCTGCAAGACCTTAAGAATGTCGAGACCATTTTACATACAACTACGGTAGTTTTCGTTATTTAAGACTGAGCTTGGCGCATGATGGTCTTAGTTGCCTATGCGCCATAAAACACAACCCAACACAACAACACAACACGTTATTTCAGAAAGCAGGTCACACTCAACAGGGTCGCCTCAGAGGGCTGGCTTTGACCCTAAAAATGAATACGTCTACTAAATGCTTCCTGCCCTTATAAAAAAACGGTCAACCAAAGAGCCGTAATTATGAACGATTCGATGTCATTGTGTGTAGGAGTTCAGATGTGATTGTAATCTGTCAATAAAGTGAGGTGGCAGCACCTGTTCAGATGGCGACAGAGAAAATGTCCATCCAAGTAAAGATGCATGATGTATGCACAATTACGCCTCCCAGAAGAAACGCTTTTATCGTCTAGATGCGACGGTGCGGGAATGGCGTTAGGAAAGGAGACAGTCGACACTTCGTAATCAAATAGGCTAGAAGTTGACTCAATCTGTAATATTCATTAAACGGGGCAACTCAGGGGCATTACGCTGTGGTGAGCATTTGGAGAATTGCGTCGGAAGTTGCCTTGAAGCATACATGTAACTTTGACGCAAACGTTCTTCTTTCATTATATTCCACAGGTCACACCGAAAATTAAGAGAAGAGGGAGAGAAAAGCCACCGACCAGTCAAGCCAAAGGATTGCAACCGCCGAGGCGAAGTTTGAAGGTAAACTCCATCTGTGGCCCGTTATCCCTCTCCGTGAAGTGCAAGAGACCAATAAATGTTTCAAACTTTGATATATTGCCAACCGCGTAAATGAAAATTGCCTAATTGAGATTCCGTATGACCGTCAAAAGCGGAACCGAGCTCCACATTACTTCCTATTTTTCATTTTCATTTTTTGTTCTTATCTTTATTTCTACCTTCCAGGTCTGCGAGATGTTGCTGTTGTAAGGTGATATGTTGTCCCAGGTGATTTATCTCTGATTACTTTCCTTGTCCATCCCTGGCTCCCTCTTGCCCCCCATCGCAGTACCTGTGGTGAGTAGTATTGTTGCTTATCGGGCTTCTGGTTGTGTCGGCCCCCCCCCCCCCCATACTGGCATCGCCTGAGGCACCAATCCTTTCTGCCTCCTCCTCGAGATTATATGCGCGACCACTCCTTCAGAATACAGGGATATCGCTCGATGTGTCAGTACAATAAAAAAAATAAACCATGGTGGTATGCAATGTGCTGAGCGAACCAAAGGAGAGGAGTGAAATCCTCTACTGATGTACAGATTCTACAGAAAATGATTTATTTTGCGATTGCTGATGTTTATATTTCTTTGTGTGGCTGTACTTTTTATAACGCATTTCTCACCGCTTGCGACTTAAGCCTCGATGAGAAAAAAGAAACTGATAGCAATAAATTGGATGAGATGTTCCATTAAATGATAAACAATAACGAATTCCAAAGAAAATAATTATGGCGATAATTATGGCGATGAATGATGGCGATAGATACAGATATCTATACTGATATACAGTTATAGACGTCCAACCTCAAGGAAAGAATGAAATAACGCAGCAAGGATTCCACTTGCAAGTCGCATCTGTCAGGCGAGGGTAAATAAAGGCTAAAATGTATATCATCGACAACAAGCACTAAGAAAATGAAACTTAGGTAAGGTTTGTACAGGCAGCCAGGAAATTACTCTAATGGGCTCTTCATTTTCTCGAGCCAGTTATTTCGTAAACATAGCACCGTGGAAAAAGCACTCGCCGTGATTGTGGTGAGCAAGTAGCCTTGCGACGCTGTACGCTGCTGTCAAGTGCAAGCTCAATAATATTTCAAAAAGAGAAAGCAAGCTGAAAGCTCTCGTGCATTTTTGTCTTTTAAACTGTTTCGTCTCGTGATTTGTACTTCTCACTTTCACTTTGCCGAAGAAAAATGTAGGCTATGTATCATGTGGGAAAGCTCTATTGGGCAGTTTGTTCCTTCGTGTGGGCAGTATAGTTGGCGATATCATTGTTAGGGATGGTACACGGTTCAGAAAGTAATTGGAAATGTATAGGAAGCACTTTTCAGCGTTCTTTATTTTTATCTCTCCTGGTGTTCATTTTTTGTAGATTTATTTTCTTGCCTTGCGAGGGATAATGACACGCCACTGCGGCTCTGCTGCGGACTGATAGGCGGACGAAACCCTGCAGACATATTGCGGAGGTTCGGTTCAGGCTCAGCTTACTGATAGGAAATTAATTTCTCACTATGCAGGGCTGATTACACATCGTTGCCTCCTCTGAAAGGCAATGCTGTAAATAAAGCAAATAGAGGTGAATGGTGCCGGCTCAGCTCCACCTTTACGTGATTCTTGCTTTGGCATGCATTTAGTATGATGAATGTGGTGCAAAGTTGTAAAGCTAAACTGTGTAGTTGAATTCTGTGTAGTTGAATTAGTTGCAACCTCCAGTGGTGCAGCAATAAGGTTTACCACAGGCAGTAACCGAAAGACCGGGCTTTGAGAGTTAACGTTTCCCTTACACACGCTGAGTACATCTTTATGAAAGCAAACTAATTGTTTGCCTTCTTGCGATTGTTTGAAAGCAAACGAAAATAGAGAATGCAAAAATTAAGTTTGGGCGGATTAGTGTAACACAAGCGAGACCTTTCACATTGATGGGAGTTTTTATCTGATTCTGTTTACTAAATCCACTGCAGCGGTCAGCAAATCCTAGAGCTAAAACAATGCAATGATTTCATGTCAAGTCTGATTGAAATTGAACAGCCCGGTATCTATATGCATGGTAGCTCCACGTTACTGTTATTTATAAAGTTATAGTGGGACTGCAGTCAATGTAGGTGAAAGACATCAGCTTAGATTTGGTAAGTTAAGTTATCATGGGACGATAAGAGCTATGGGTGGGTTTGAAATTAATCGTAGAGAGTCGCGCCTACGACCCAATCATGCAGGCTCTTTTTGACCGTCCACCAGTATTACGACGTAACAACGTAGACGTTATCTTTCTTTCAGTTTTCCACCGCGCACGCAGCATCCCCAAATCTGCTATCACAGTACACCTTTGCGTACACGGTTCAGGGGCCACCACAGAACTCATGCGGCCACAGCCAAACGGCAGCTGGAACAGTTTTAAATATAAATTGCTTGTTGGGAAAAAAAATGGCGCAGTATCTGTCACATCTCGGCGGAAACCTGAACCGCGGCGTAAGGGAAGGGATAAAGGAGGGTCTGAGAGAAGAAAGGAAGAAAGAGGTGCCGTTATGGAGGGCTCCGGATTAATTTCGACCACCTAAGGACCTTTAACGTACACTGGCATCGCACAGCACACGAGCGCCTTTGCGTTTCTCCTCCATCGAAATGCAGCCGCCGTGGTCGGGTTCTAACCCTGGTACTTAGGATGAGTAGCCGAGCGCCCTAACCACTGAGCCACCGCGCCTCAACCACGTCACCTCCATCGAAACGCGGCCGCCGCAGCGGGGCTCGAACCCTGGTTTGGAACGGTTCGCCTCCGCTTCGTCCAGGTGACCCCTTTAATGTTGTTCCACATGGACAGGGACCAGTGCATATTCTGAGGATTGACAGAACGGCTCGCATCTTCATTACACTCCACGTGGGAGTGGAAGAGAGCTGCTTATTGCCTATAGCGTCGGTCGGCGCCGTGTACACTGAGCGTCGGGGGAAGACGTGGATCCACCATTTCAAACAAAGGAACGCCCAGACATGGTCTCTATTTATGATTTCTCGCGACAGCCGCTCGTGTGGTGCTTGGTTTATTCGCGTCACCATCACCCTCCGCTTGCATTTTCATTTCCATCGCTTTTTTCCTCTCTTTCTTCCCCTTTGCTTCCTTCCTTCGTGCTTTCTTTTCTCCCTTCCTCACTTCCTTTCTCTCATCCTCCCTCACTTACTTCCTCTCTTTCCCCCTCACTTCTTTTCCGGCACTGTGGTACTCGTCATGGGACACGCCGGGTTTCGCAAAATCCTTCTTTGATGCTGGCTTCTACTACACGGTCCGCAGAGCCGGCCAGGGGTTGGAAGGCACGTGAAGGACCCGCATCGCACTCCGCGAAAAAGCGCGCGGCTCACTTTTGGACTGGTGGCGCCGTAGGCGGCTTCAGCGCAAACGACAGGCAGTCACAGCACCGCTGAACCGGGAAATTCCTAACGCGGCCAACCGTGCAAAAACTTCGTGTCGGAGCAACGCAGCGTGAGAGACACCTTTGCGCGAATCCGCCCGTTTTGGAGCGGCAGTGAGGCGGGACTGCAGCTGTAATCACACTGTAACAATTTGTAGTTAGGCTTGCATAAAAATGATATTACAAGCACTGCACATAAAAACAGGTACAAAGGCCCTCTTTTTACTATGTGCATTTTTTCTCTTCGCAATATATTAGATGTCTAAAAAATCCGTCGGCTTAACTATTGTTGCACGATCCAGGAGCAAGTGATCAGATTTGCTACTAATTAAATTGTGCTGTGCGCTGATTGCTTTTTTGGGGAACGCGGCGAGGCGAGCAGCAGCGGTGCTGTACACGAACCGTGAGCTTCAATGTGGCGTATCAGCGCGGAAGAGTGGCCAATTAGGGCAGCGTTGTGGCAGTTTGGTGTTTTATGCTTTAGCACGAAGCGTTAAATTGTGAGAGCAAGGTAGAGAGGAGTGGGATGAAAATGCGTTAAACACCAGCCGTCGACTTTTGCATCTAGAAATATGAATAAGATTCTATTTACTTTTGCCAGCGCCTTGTCTCCTAAATAACGTATGTTGCGCTATTTTACTATTGTAAAAACCTGCAAAATCTCTGCTCCCAATGAGATACTAATTACCGCTAATCTAGTCGCATCACCTTTGCTTTGCATTGCCGGGAATAAAACCATATAATACGCTTTACGAAGGATATTCAAACTTTTTCCACGTGATGCTGAGAGACAGGCGTGCTTCTCTTTGGGAGGCCAAGCAGCCTGGATTGAAATCCTTCTGTGCTCTGGATTTCTTCTGATTTGTGGGCATCCTGTACACCCGGGGCATGCACTGAATGTGAAACAAATAGCCGTAGCCAGTAGCATGTACAGGTCAAAGTCTTCGTACTTCATCAGGACTGCTATTTGGGCTCTTCATCGCTTCCTATGACAGCCGTCACCGTGATAACGCCACTCATATATACATCGCTGTTGCATTACCGAGTGCTAACATACTCGGCACATTTCCCTGGCACTCGATTATTATGCTGCTGCCTTTCTGATACAGACAATATAGTTATCGCATGCAATGCTGTAGGAGGGCTACACAGTGGTAAATATCTGTGGCAAAGATTTGTACCAATCTACGTCACATGTTTTTTGGCTGACAGTTTCTTACACTACGCCAGTTTTCGTGAGATGTGCCTTTGGTGTCAGGCAACCGACTTCGTTTTTGAGTATTTCCACAATTTGTGCACACTTTTTTGTACAGAAAATATTTTTTTAAATGTACTTTGTCACACCTGTTTTTAAAAGACTTCACGCATCTTTTTTTTCGCAATCTGGATAAAAACAGTATACATGTCTATTCTACTCTCTCGCTTTCCTGCCTCCTCAGCAGAAGCCAAGGTCTTAATGGACAGACTGTCGCAATAGAATGAAAGATTTCAGACTGCACTCTGTCGAATGCTGAATATTGCCATTCTTACTGACGCAATTAGTACGCAGGCAGGAAGCACATAAAATTGTGTTGTGTTTTGAGATTTCAAGCCAGTCTTCCAAAAAATTCTTGGGCTTCACAGGAGAAGCACGCGACTATTGTACTGGCGGCCCCTAAATGTCGAAAATTAAAAGTGATGATCGCAGTGGTGGAAAATATATTATTCATCAGGGACCGCTAGCGTCTGACGGCAGTGCTTGTAATGCTCTCGCCTTTAAAGCTGGCCAGTCATTTCTTGCGACAGCGCAGACTGTGCAAATGTCACTGTCAAGAAACAATAATGCCCGAGAAGCTTCAAATTTCCGCTCGAATAAGTCATTTGGTAGAATGAAGATCCGAAAAGATGTAAACTTACGTTGCGAGCTTACGAGCTTCTTAAGATTACGTTGGCCTCTCTGCCTCTCCTGCTCCGATCAAACTTTGTAATGCCCCCAGTGGTAGCGGTTGCAATGGAAGGTACCTCCTTATAATTGTTTTGCTCTTACAGGCATCACGGTGAGCAATAGATGCGGGAATGCTTAAACCGTTCCCGTGTGTCCTCTGCCTCTCGCCTAAATAAAAAATTCCGCGCTGGCTCATGCAGATAGTCTACATTAAGGTGGATAACATACTTTGCATCATTGCCCCGTCAACCGGGCTACCAAAACTCCTTTTACTCTCGGCGCTCTACTTGAAGTCAGCAGACTCGAGACTCCAATCTAATTTATAGGATGCAAATCTAAGTGTATGAGCTTTATCTGTGATGTTTCATTGCTTTACAATGGTTTGGTCCGGTTATCCGAAGCAGCGAAGTGCTGGGTATTCAGAAGTGCATAAATGGTATTAAATTTCCTCCCTTTTGATTCCTGGAGATATACATTGCTGAAAGAATACTGATGGAAAAGTAATTTGTATATATTGTTTTTTATAAAAACCAATACACAAACACTGGTGCAGAAATACTGGTGTAGGCATACTGCACAAGGAGGTGGTACTCCAATGACAACTTTAATCTTGAAGTAACTTTTATTATTTGGCAAAGTGTAATTCCATAAATAATTTCAGCAACAGAGAAAACGTTAAGGCGAGCAAAAAGATCTTATTTTCAATTGTTAGTCGGCTCGTCTCAAATATATTTGAGGCAATGGTAACTGCTATAATGTCTATCAGACGAAACACAAGGTTAGATATTCTTTAGTTAAATTTGAAATAAGAAATGAACCACGGACCATGGCCTATTCTACACTAGATTGTATAGTCATCACTTCAGAGCTGATTTTTTCTGGAAAGGCAAATTTGCAGTGTTTAATTTGGCATTGAACTCGATAGTAGTTTAGTTTCAGTATTGCGTACGTGTTGTTCATTCAGCGTACGTTCGTTGCACAAACGTTCTAGTAAAACCTAGAAGAATGCATGACGAACAAGATCATAAGCACAGAACGGGCGGTAATAGGCTCAAACATTAAAAAAAAACGCCTACCCTTTTAGTTTTCCACCATTTCAATGAAGTGACTGTTTAAAAAGTACGCCTGGAAGAACAAAAACCTTCAGTACCACTTGGAGCTCAAAGAAATAAAGAGAATAAATAAGAAGTGCCACTACCATTCGTCACCGTCACGCTGTTACAAGTCAAAACAGGAGTGATGTCATGCAGTGCGAAAAATATTGAGCGCACAAAAGCCCTGGTTATTCCAGAGAAAAGCACTAGTCATGGCGCTCTAAGGTCAGCTCTATGAGATGTAGGTTTTGGTTCCTATCACAATACAGTCAGCACCAGACTCGCAGCCAACAAAAATTAATTTCTCCTCATTCTACCATGGAGCCAGACATCCATCTTCGCGACTGCGTCCCAGACCATGTGGCCATTGGCTAATCGTCCCACTCATTGTGATTCCCGAGATTCTCAAAGCACCTTGGGCGCATCGTGTGTTATGCGTACAAACGGTGTAAAGCTTTGGCGACATCCCCTGAGAGCCTCTTTCTCTCTAACCGAGGGTCAACTTACCACATAGAAATCGCCGGCGAGCTAACAGTGGCCACTGGGCCCTAACGAGTGCAGATAATGGACTGCACGGAGCACCCTGCAAACGCTGGGCAGTGGAAGATGCATTTCGGTGCCGGAGCTCTTTGCTGTCTTGCGAGCTGTCACGGCTCACCGAAGCCTGGCCGGTGCAGGGCCAAGTGAGAAAGGAGAGTTTTAGCTTACCAGCATGATTTGACCATAATCTATTGCATGATGTGCTCGACTTTAGGGGACTGCCTTTTTTCGTGTTGTGAACGTTACGAGAAGAGAACTACCTTTGAAGGCGAAAGAGTTATAAAATCGCACTCGCAATACCCTGCTGTCCTTTTATTCCTCTGCCCCAGCTCAGGTGCTTCAGTATCGATGGCAGATGCCGGGGCTAGCAAAAATCTTTTCCTTCCTTTCTACTATTATTTTAATAAAAAATCACTACCACCACCATATCATGTGCTTTTAAAGCGAGGGTCCTCAATTGCTTTTGTCTTGTCAGTGGCCTTGTTAGCTACTAATATTTTACTGTTTGAATTCGCTAGATCTTAGGAAACGTGGTTCTTTGAGAGATTTTCAAATTAGCGTTTTTTTTTTGTGGAAAGCAGACTTTCCCGTATTTTTAAACATAAATTTATAAACGTTGGCTCGAAAAATGTTACGGCTTAAGAACCCATACGACGAAGCTAGGATGCAATTAGAAACTGGTCTCTGGAGTGTACTGAACACTCAAAGCCGCCTGTCTCTACCACAGTTGTTGAAGTTTATTTCTCATGGTGCGTTTTACGAAGAGGGATCAATAAGTTTAGTTTATGCATATTAGCTTTTAGGCCAACCTTTCTACTTTGTCTGTCAAGTTCATTGAACACGGTTTGTTAGTGTCCCCATGAGTTACTCAGCCGGGAAATGTCATCAGGGAATCGCAGATTACTAAGGTCTTCTTGTTTAACATTTATGTCCAATTGTTTCCAATCCAGTTCTTTGAATGCATCCTCTAAAAACGTGGGAACACCATTTCAGAAGTAATGTCTCCTTACACTCTACATTATTGCGATTTTATTAGTTTTTTCCTTGCGGAAGGATATGGTGTCTGGGCATCAGCTATACGCATCTTCTAGTATTTTTACATATGGTTCTTCTAAACCCCGATTTCCTGTGGAGCTTACTGTGCGTTGATCCAAAGGTGGTGTGTTGCTCGTAAGTATGAAACAGATATAAGCTTTGAAAGAAAAGGCGACGCATTTCCAAGAAATGAGCTATTCATTAGATGATTATGTACCACAATCCTCAATAGTAACAAACAACGTATTTCGACTTGCCCCAATTTTCACTTCTCAATGGGTTAGAGGTTTTGAACGCAAGAGACATTAATTCTGCGATATCAATCAAACATGCTTTCATCCGTAACAATTGTGTTCGCGCCACTGAATATATTGCAAGAATGTTGTACTGCTTCATTCATTGTTACGGTTACTCCCTCAGCTTATATCGAACATTCATATATTTTTCTTGAGTGTGAGAGGATATAGAAAACATTTTTGTTCCTTTAATTACTCTGACGAAAGCAGATGTCCCTCTAATTCGTGAAGCGTATAGACACCGAGGCAAAATAAAGGCTGCTGTAAAAAATCCCGTCCTCATTGCTCAAATCGAACTGGCGTTAAGACACGAGGACGAAAACACAGAGATAAGAGTGGCGCACATCCTCATTTCTCTCTGACGAATCGCTCTTATCACAGCAGCTTGCTATTGCAAAGCTTAAAGATAAAAAGAAAAAACTATTCTCACGCCTGTTGCAGATATGCTAAGATTATGAAACTTACAGCTAGCATTTCGGTTGTGCACCCGAGCCAAAAGTCCGAAGGCAAAACACGAGATCCTTGATCTGATAGCACCTATCTGATGGCACCAACTCGCCCAAACTCAGCATTTATTGAATGTCATGACGAGTATTTTATATTCTTCTGTGAGATATAACTTCGCTAAATGACAAATTAGCTTTATGGTAAATGAATCTGCGACCTTCGCTTCATTAGGAACGCAAACTTTGCGTTAGTCTTTGCCTTGACATTGCCTATTTACGACTGTAATAATGTTTGCGGGCTTGCAGGCTGCTCCTTGTCGCTGGTAGTGCTTGATGGTTTCCAGCAGACTAACCGCCCAAAACTGCACCATATAAAAGTAAACATTAATTGGAGCTAATGGACATACGGTCTTTCCAGCAGTTGCCTAACTTAAGTAATGAGTGCGCCCCTTTTCACTATGCCTTTTTTTCCCAGTCACCGGCTTCTTCTTGTGGAAACGGCCGGGTTAGCTGAGCGCAGGATAATGTCATAGAACAGACTGTGAAATGGCGGGTAAAATGAAAATATGTGGACTATCGTATGAAATGGCCTGTGAATGATAGCAGTAGCTTATTGCTGGCACAGAACATGCTGCGTATTTTATAGAGTATCGCGGATTCTCTTGGCATACTAAAACTTTTTCGTACCTTTTGCGGACGGAATTTACGAGAGAGCGGGCACTGACTATGTTGACTAATTCGGTTTCGTAACACCGTCCTTCCAAATTCTTCAACAGTGGCCGGGGGCTATCCCTACCTTGTAATGAAGGATTTATTCGTTCATTTTGCCTGCTGCTAAGATTGCTAGCGGTCTGTTTGTCCTCAGAGCACATAAGCAGCATGCATTCCTGCTCGGTGGCCGTGCGCCGCGCTCTGATACACCAACGGAGTGACAAAAATGACGGTGGGAGCAAACACTTCACGCTGCACTGCCTCATGGGCGCATAAGTGCGCGGCGACACCGAAGGAAGTGCGGTCGGGTGTCGGTAAACAAGCGGCCGCAACTCAGCCGCCCGTCATTTTTACCCTAATCCGATGAGACGCACTGCATGCATTAGCCGTCGAGCCGCCATTGTGGGCTAAGCAAACTATGCATTGTTCTCTGTCTTCATGGCGTACACGCCTGGCGGGGAACAAAGGTGCTTCGTTGCAAGCCTACTTTCAAATAGGGTCTGGAAGGAGTGCGGCGAACGAAGGTGCATGGCCGCAGAAAGGGGCGGCAGAAACTGAAAAGGAGTCCCGATTGAAGCGAGAGTGATGCCCTGAGGCGCCAATGGGCAGCCGGACTAAAGCAGCGATGGCTGCATAAAAGGGCGGATCCCCTGCCGCCAAAGTCCTTCCTGTGGCAACGGTGGCAGCGGCTGCTCCGGGTCCAACGAATCTCGACCCGGGCCTCCGCCCAAGATAAACGCTGTCGATATCAAGTCGCAATGCGTAACCCGGCGGCCGTCCTTCTGCCTTCTTTCTATGGGCCACTCGTTGTATGTTTTATGACCCCTGAGTGTCGTTCCTCTCCTTCTTTCCTTCTCGTGGATGGAAGTCCTTTTTCTCCGCGGCTACGAATGGTCGTTGTTGGTGCGGACGTATTGGGAACGCATCATCACTGTTTTTTAGGCACAACAGGCCGAGCCAGGAGAAGGTTTGGCAAAAAAAATTAGGGGCCTCTTCAGCCCCTTTAGAACGAGGAAAAACATCAGCGTCCTTTCGTCGACATTTATTCCAATGGCCATGGGGCGCTTAGCGTTGCCACACCCTCCGATGGGACTCGCGTGCATCTGGCACTGAATAGGTGCGGCCTTTGGCGGTGGGAGAGTAAAGGCCGATTAAGAGGAAAGCACACTTTTTCGGTTTTCTTGCCACAACTGAAATAGTTTTTAAAGTGAGATCTCTTGCGCACTCAATGAAAACAGTTGAGTTTGAGCGGAGCATAAAGGAAGGCGAGGTACCTGACACCCTGTTGGAAATCGCCCGCATTGCTGCGGCTGTCTCAACGTTTCATTCATGGGCTTGCTAAAAGAAAGCCCGAAGAAGAGGGTAACACCTCATTTTGCCTTTGTAGACTGATATCGCACATTACTTGGGTGTACGTTGCATTTCGCCTCCATCGAAAAGGGGCCGCCGCGGCCTAGGTTTGATCTCGCTCCTCCAGAACGCCTCAACCAGTGGGCCACCAGGCCGGCGCGTGCGGAACGGAACCATGTGGAATGAGCCAAACCCGGGGAGGGAGGGGGGAATTTCTAGCAAAAGCCAAGGTGCCCTGCAGGTTCATACGCCAATTATTAGATCAGGCCTCCCTTACGGCGAGGTTCAGGTGTCCAAAGATATATGAGACAGATACTGCGCCATTTCCTTTCACCAAAAAACAAATTATTATTATTATTATTACTCCTGCTGACATTTACCCGAAAAAGGCTTTCCTTGTCGGGCTCCAATGTCTCTTCCTTCTGTTTACAGACGCAGATCAGTCGTATGCTTCTGAAGATCGGGCCATGAATTATGCACATGCCGGAGTTTCCTCCCTTCCCCACAGACTTACGCCAAGCTAAGGCCACGCACTCTCTCATGCAACCCTGTCTCGTCGCTGTGCGGCGCCACCATTGCCCACAAGGCAGCCTTTTTTGTTGTATTGTTGTCCTCTGCTGAGCGCAACTCATATCGTCGTCAAGCCAAGGAAGGGCATTTAACATTCTCTTTTATACAGAGGAGAGTCTGTGCAGCCGTCTTACACTGTTTCACTGCTGGTATGCGACCCGTGCAGCGCCCGACCTTATATAAGAAGCTGTTCTAAGCATAAATACGGGTTCCCAAAAGTGAATCAAGCTGAAAGACAAAGCCGCCACTTTTTGAAAAAGATAGCACAACACAAGGTGAACCACATTTTACGGGGCGCCTCTGTCCGCTAGTGAAGTTTTCCACAAGAGGACAAGAAATACGAACAAAGCCCTCTTGCCGAAACGTTCACTGAAGCTCATGCACAGCACTTGCTCACTTTGCTTTGTGCTATCAAGAATTCCATCTTTCTGCACTCTCTGTACTGTGGATGCCCTTGAAAAAAGATGTGCAGACGATGACGAGGATCACCACCTGACAGAAGCACATAGCTGCACAGCTATGTTGAACTGTCCAATTCTCAGCTTTCTCAGCGAAAGAGAGCCAATGGCGCCAGCGGCTTGGAGAGGTCTGGGAGCCCACGAAGGGGTGTGTATCGGTCAGCGCAGGGATCACAGAACTGTTTCTCAAAATGCGACTGCGACGCGTGGTGGCGATATGTGGGCGGTGATGCTGCGCGCTCTCTCACTTAACGAAGAGGCGACCGCGCTTACAAAATAATGCGTCCTGCTGCCGCGGCGCGATGAAATCGTTGATGGAAGCTTTCTCCTTTCTCTTTGATGACTCTGGGCTTGTACAAATATCATCTCATCCTTCAATCTACGGCCTCAATAGTCATTTTTACCAGTGCTTTTTGTATCCTGAGTAAGGTGCTGTTGTTTTTTTATCTGAAGTGATGCTTCTGCGCTGTGTTAGGACAGTGTCGCAATCTTCATGTTACCCTTACACTTAGGCCAGATTGCACAGTGTCGCAAACTTTGGTCACTTCTTCAAAGGCGAAAGGCCACGTCACACCTTTCATACCTAGCAAGTATTGATGTGTGAATGGGATTGTTCCATAGTGATGTTTGGCTCGGTATTGATTTACGTTTCCTTGCACAAAAATGAGAACAATTCTGCTGAGACTTATTGTGCTTGTTCCGAGTCCAGGGAAAAAAAATCACAGGGAAGAATTGGATAGCGAAGAGGGCAAGGAGGAGGGGATACTTCATAACAATAAGGAGTTCAGCGGCTGTATTTGTTATTCTTCCACTTTTCCTTGCTCTTTGGAAAGCGATGTAGCACTAGATGGCACAGCGGTGCACTGTGCGAAAGCGGATTTTGCCACAGCCCGTGTAGCGCGGAACAATGCTCCAGTCAGCTGCCCGTAAGCTGCGTTGAATACAGCCCTGTCGGGTGTTGGGTCCCTTTCTGTGCTCTTGAACGTGGTTTCTGTACGTTGCTTTAAGTGACAAAAGCGTCTCGTTGTCCGTAGTTCTGCAAGCCGTAATAGACGTTATTGAAAGCCCAACGTTAAGTTTCTCTGCTTCCTTCCGGCTGGGATTGTGGCGTAGTTTTGTTAACCTGAAGCGCCCTAGACCAATTAAGTCATTAGAATCTTCTCTTTGTCAAGACTCTCAAATGAATTTTTTTTTTCTGGCGCAAATTTTGATATGTCGCTTATTTCGATCTCTTCAAGGTAAATCTGTTTAAACTTCTTTCCCCAATAATTTGTTTCTATAAAAAACAAAACAAGCGCAAGCTTATACGGAAGCTAATTTTTCGAGTTGCATGATAATGTCAGATTGTTTGAAAATTCTTCACAGATTTTAGACGAACATCAAAATTAAGAAGGAAGCTTATTTATTTGGGCATGGTAGTGTTCGGTACTAAACGTCGCAAGTGAGCACATAAAAATAAATTGTAAAATAGATTCGAGGATTGTAAGGACCAGTTTCTAAAAAATGGCGTTCGAGTTTGATCGTGCTGACAAGGCTCTTAGCGGTGTGGAGAAGAAGAAAAGAAAAATGCATACTTCGTAAAGGAAGAAACTGAAGAAAACAAAATAGGTGTGCTCCTAGAAGAACTTTAATTAGGGACCGATCCGGAATCGGCCGCTGGTGCTGCGTTCTTCTCATTTTTGGTGAATACCGGCGCTTTGAATGAATTAATATAAAGGAGAAGAGAGAGGAAGCAGGCGGGAGCTTTTTTGTATTAATTGCGATGGCTACTAAAGCAAATAGGTGCTCCTGAATTCTGTGGCAGTGGTCAGCTTCGTTTTCGACTGAATTGAAGCCGCGAAATCATGGAGCGGCAAAAAAGAAGTTCGTCCTTTGTGTATTTTTAAATCCAAGTATAGCGGAATCAATTTGTGCTTCCGCTAGAAAAAAGAGCCACTGGGCTGAGTGAATACAAAGAGGGGTGAAAGAAGTGGGTGGCTACTGCGAAGGCGACTTAACTTCAGTGCATTGAGACACACATGCACACTATGCAGAGACTCAATAAGAAGAAGAAAAAAGAGAATGAATAAGATAAGAACTACATATGGCTAAACTGATGAATAAGCAGACTTGCGAGAACAACTTTAGTGGCAGTGAATGCCTTCACTGACCTTTCACGGGCGAAAACAAGAGGCGGCGGTAAGGGTGGGGTGAGCTTTTCTCTTTGGCTGGTGCGGCTGACGAGCGCTAGGCATTACGTACGCTGCACTGAGGGTGGAAAGCGCAGCCGCCGTGGTCGGGTTCGAACCCGGGTACTGATCCGGAGTTCCCGGGTTCTAACCCGACCACGGCGGCTGCGTTTTTATGGAGGAAAAACGCTAAGGCGCCCGTGTGCTGTGGGATGTCAGTGCACGTTAAAGATCCGCAGGTGGTCGAAATTATTCCAGAGCCCTCCACTCCGGCACCTCTTTCTTCTTTTCTTCTTTCACTCCCTCCCTTATCCCTACCCTTACGGCGCTTTTCAGGTGTCCAACGTTATATGAGACAAATACTGCGCCATTTGCTTCCCCTCCCCATAAAAAAAAACAATTATTATTCTCATTATTTGAGCCCATTTGAAGAAATATACTTTTTGGGCAGCGCACACATGCCCCAGGTTAGTCTTTCTTTGCCTACATGATCGGATTTTGTGAGAAGAAGAAAACAAAAATAAATTTGCTCGACGCTAGTTATCACGACTTCACTGCTCTGCCTTGGAATTTTATACGTGAGACGAACAGGCACAACTTAGTCGCTTTACTGAGGCAGTGCTACGCAGTCGCTATTAACATTAGAATTTTTTTCGGAGTAAAATAAATGCTGTAAAAATATTTATGAGGTAACCACAATGTGCTCTTCAACGGAATAACGCGAGTGAAATCCTAACAGTCCAAACGAAAAACAAAAGTTTCTTTCAGTTACTGCATCGGAATTCTTCGGCTTGCAAGGCATGCCGGACATTGGATACGACACTGGTCTTTCAATGTGCCAGAGAATTGTTCCTGCAAATCAAAGGCTGGGCCAGGAAAAAAAAAGGGGGCGCTTCTGCGTGTAGTGAAAAACAGTTCATTACATGCCGATGTGTAAATTGTGCGTCTGTAGCGGATGTCATCATCGCCTTACCCGTGCGAGAAAAGTGTGGGTCTCTCAAGCTTCGCTGTGTGTATCCTTGACATTCAGTAATCTCTGGTCACAAGCTCAAAAGCAATGGCGCGCTCCTAAAGTGAGGGATAAAGTCTTAGACTTCTAACAATAGTAAAAAAGTGTTTAGATTTCTAATGGAAAAAAGGGAAACGAATATTCAAGATCCGCGCAAAATAGAATCGCCATTTAGTTGCGAAAAAAACGAAATAAAATAACGTGAAAGAAATGGACCTAGCAATACTTTGTGAAAAAAGCTGAGAGTGTACGAAGAGCAAAAGAAGCATAACTTCTAAGTTGAAGTGTGAAAAATTAAACAAAGCCAAAGCTGCATGCACTGTGTCTGGAAGGTGCCATTGGTGGTGCCAAAATGCTCATGACTTTAGTATCACAAGAAGCCTTAACGCCTCAAGACCGCTTTTCAAACCATGTCCCCTCTTACGCTTTCTTTGACATCTTGTGTCCCTTGTTTTCAGGACTCCTAGATTTGAAGTAAGCCAGCACTATGCGCTCACATATTGGCCATTCAAGGCATGTGCTCCAAAAGTACCTCAGAATATACGCAGTCCGACATCGGGAGTGCGTTCGGTTTGCACCTCCAGTTTTACCAACTCTTTCCATAAAGTGTTGTCACCATAGGATAAGTACCAAAAATGGCAGCAGTAAGTGAGTACACATTTTATTTTCCGCAAAATTCTATGCGACATAACTAGCAGCATTTTCAGCAGGTGTAAATATTTTTTGCCTGAATATAAGAATCGTTATTTTGTTGCAAAAAAAAAAACAGACTTAACCTTCTAGTTACAGTTTCCAAAGTTTGATAAATTGCCGGTTTTCTAAACAAGATACAACTCACGATATTTACTCATTATAATTCTTTCCTCACACCCGCAAGGACCATTATGATGCGCAATCTTTGCATAATTAAATGCAATATTAAGATGCCAAGAAAGTAGTAAATTTCGTCGTAATATCAAACTACTAATATCAAAGAGTCGTCCTCGTGTTCTTGCATTCGAGCTTGCTATCGAAATACTGAGCAACCCGCGCTGTTGTGCTGTGGTTGTAAAGCTGGGACTGCACCATCCTTTTTGTTTGACAGCATCGCCTCTTGTGTATGTATCTTGTGTATGTATCAGTGTGTGTGTGTGTGTGTGTGCGCGCGCGCACGCGCGATTCTACTTAATCCACGGAATTCTGAGTGGGTTCTGGATTTGTACCATTGCTTACAGCATCATGTCTAACGCGTTAAAGCACGCCTTTTGTCTCGGCTATTTAGTTATGATGATCGTCACGGCGGCATGTGTGTATGTACACCTTGGCTGATACTGCCGAAAATAAACGAGTGTACGTAAAGTGTTTCGTTCCTTGTCTCATAATATTTACTGTAAAGTTTTTTCTGGTTTGTTTCCTCCTAGTTTGTCTTTTTGAACATTTCTGCGCTCTTGCGCATGTGACACTTTACATTTAATTGCTGGGTTTACATGAGAAGTAGTAAATATGGTGTGTGTTCGAATACATAATTCAGTAAAACATTGACATTCCCAGAACAATGCTGTTCTTAGTCGGCCAACGAAACGTTAACAGGGCAGCCCCCACCAACAGTGGCACCGGTGAATAATCAGATCACTCGAAGTAACTAGCACGAAAGTATAGACGATTTGTAGTAAACACAAAATAAATTAGGACCAAAACAAGCGTGTCTTGTTATTTCTGTGTTCTACAATATTCACTGCTCTTTTCTTTAGCGACTTTTCGGTAAATTCAACTAATCTCTTGATCAGCACAATTACATCTACTGTCACTGTATAGCAATGTCATGTGCAGTGTTTTCTGTCATGCTGAAATTGTTCTGTGATACATTATGTCCTGGCTGGTTTCAGCTCGTAGGTTTTGCAGAGAGTTAGAGCTGTGTTAAAGGTCTGAAGCGAATTAATGCGATTTGGTTTTAAGTTTTTATAGGATTTAACCTCCAAAAGCAACTCAGGATATTTTAGGGCGCCGTTATACAGGCCCCAGGATAACATCGACCAGGTGGGGTAGTTTAAAGTGTGCTGGTGCCACACAGTATATTGTGCTTTATGATTTCGCCTGAATTGAAATGCGACCGCTGCGGCCGGTATCGAACCCAAGCCTATTGGGTAATGTTACGTTTCACCTACGACGCGCGGTATAGCCGGCGCGGATGCAACGGACGCCGGGGCTTCGTTCAAAGTGGCGGTCATTTTGGCCCGTTCAGCTTTGCCGCAACGCCTCCAGCCAAGCGCGTCCAGGCAGGTTTCAATGCCACGTGTCTTCGTGTGTGCGTGTGTGTGAGCATGTTGGTGCCCATGCTTGTCAAAGCGCGGCAGCCGGGGAGAGGAGCTCCCCAACTGGGAGGCGAGGAGGTCTGACCGGCGCCGGCCCGGCGGACGCGTCACGTCACGTATCAACATGTCCGTGCGTCGCCGTCTCGTGCGCCTCATCCCGAGCCGTTCCTTCTTGCCCTCGACTCCGAGGGTATAAAGGCAGCTGCCCCGAACGCCAAAGAGAGGCTTCGATTTCTTCCGTCGAGTAACGTGGTCGCCCTGACCGGCTGCTCTTTTCGGATGCAAGAATAAACAAGTTGTTCTGTTGGCAGTCGACTCATTCTTTGCCAGGACCTTCGGATGTTTCCAGCTGTGCGCCAGGCCGCCAGGCCAAAGCTACCCTTGGGGCTTGCGACCCATTTGCAACAGTAAGCAGCCTAGTTCCTTAAACGCTGAGCTTCTGCGACAGTTCAGAGCGTTAGAGAAACTGAAGGTGTATTCCGACACCTAAGTTCATAGCTCACAAATTGTTCATAGCTTAGAAGCATCTGACATGTTGTTCCCCGCCACCTCTGGGAGCACATGCTGAAAAATGGTCTTTATCGCAAGAAACGAAAAGAAAGCACGTGTCTATCTCAGGTTCAAACTGTGCAGTAAACGTGAGGCAACTCCAGACGGGACGGTAACCAAGTTTGGATACCCGCGCAGTAAAAGCAGACTATTCATTACGAAATTGCCACAAGGGACTATGAAATCTAGGGAAACAGCACAACATGCCTCTATTGTATGCAATATTGATTTAATACTTGAGAAATACTGGCTCAAGAAATTGCGAGAAACTATCTTTAAGTTTCTCTTGAGAAAGATAACTGCACTTCTAAGTTTCCCTTTCTGTTCAGCATGTGCTCCAGAACTGATGTCTTCGCCGTTAGCGATCAGTAGCCAGTCTTAAAGAAAGTGGTCTCTCGAACATTAATAATTGTGCAGAGATGTCCGTAAAGCGATATTACCGTTTTCCTCAACTATCTGGCACGGCGGCTAGTTTGAATATTTTGAGAAAAGAGATTAAAGGAAAATGCCATTAATTGTACGTAACTTTGGAAAGCAGTCGCGTCTTGCTTCATGCCCTGTGTTCTGTGTTTTGTTATAAAACAAAAAGTCACGTTGTGCAACACCCAACGCGTTAATAAATATTAATGGGGGCAGTCGACGCAGAAAACAAGTGTTGTTATTTTTTATGAGAGGACTAAACTTGACTTGGTTCCAAAGATGTGTCGTAAGCATGCTTCTACGCAGCTCCATCACACGCTGATTAATATTCTTCCACATTTAGAGCGCTGTGATCATGTCCATAATGGTTAAGATTATTAACAGGCTGCTATTAAACACTCATTCTTTACTGTTTCACGCGTCTCTGATGTAGCAACCTTTGGCGCTACTCAATGGAGGTCGCTTCATTCGTCTGCTAAACCATGCTTCTCACTGAGCGCAGTAGTCAATTATTGTACCGATCGCTCATGGTGGCAAAGTGAGAAAATCCCCAGTGTTGCAAAATGGCAGATTTAAGTTCAGTTTCGTATTCTTTCTCTATCTTTTTGCGACAAGGCACATTTTACTTCTTGAGCTTGAACAACTGGCATTAAAAATGAATTGTCCTCATTTTACTCACTTCAGTTAGCCAACTGCGTAAGAAGGCCTTTTCCAATGACCTCCACTCAATCCTGCCGTGCGCCGGAGCTTACTCAGTAGCAGATTTCTCAAATTCGGAGCTTTATCTAGGCTGGCCTCTACTACTTTCAGTTTCTTGCTATCCGCCGTATTTCTACATTGACCCGATTGCACCGTGCAACCACCGGTGTCAAGCACTGGATGTTATATATCAGGTTCGTATATGTATGTTTTCCTTGGCACGCAGTGTGCTATCGTTGGGCTTATTTTAGGCGTTCTTGTTGGCTTCTTAAGAGAGCATTTCGTACCGGTTAAATACTGCCTTCAGTTGCCGGTTCTGTCCTCTTTCTTAGGCTGCGTTCGAGTATTTTTGTTTTCCCGAACTTTTACCGATGTACCATACCACACTGTGAGATCTCTTACAAACACTTCATGCAGCTCGGAACTCTGCAACTTCTTTCTGTATTCGGGTGCGCGAGGATTTTCTCCCAGTATTACGCATTATAAATGCAGAAACTAACGTGGGCTTCAGTTTTGTGCTACTTAAAGACAAAGTAAGACTTCCAGTGCTTTGTTTCTTTTTGCAAGGAACGCTTCAGTGCCACGGGAAACATGAGAGCGAGAACGAGCATTTAACATTAGGGCTTTTGTTTTAGAAGAAAAAAAAAGTGAGCGCATTAGCCGCGAGGCACAATGAACGTATAAACGTATAGCAGCATTTACGGCTCCGTTCCAACGAGTCCATACAGACATCTCTTACGAAGGTTGATTAAAAGCGTGCACTAAGTATAAAAAATGGCCTCAGCTGTTTCTTTTGCACAGGCTGACTTAATGCACAGCTATGCAAAATCTCAAGCTTGAACCTTGATTCATGACCGTCATTAGATGCTGGCTTCTTACGTTCTTTTTTTTGACAGTGTGGAGAACGAATTGTATAAAACTAGGTTGGCTCTCAAGGGGGCCCTCACGGGCTTGGAAAACTTCGTAGTAGAGATGAGGGCTCCACAGGTCATTGGCTCCACTCGCCCCACTGTGGCTGTACAAAAATTAAAAGAAGGAAGAACATTAAGAAAAATCTTGAGCACAGCTGAGAGGGAACTTCCATGCAGGCGCCTACAACCACGGCGCTAAAATAGTTTTATTGTAAAGTGTGTTTCACTAATGTGTTCGGTGGTCTTGCTGATACGTCTTGAAGGGTAGAACACCGGCTGCTAAAACTAATAAACCTTCAATATAAACTCAATTTCTTTTTTTCAGAATGAAGTAATGGAGGCTATGGGAATCATTAGCGGAAACTTTCAAAGCGATTAGAAAGCAGAAGTCTGCTGGACTTCTACTTCTAGAGTTAGTTATTACGCGCCATCGAAAAGTTAAAGACCTCAGGCGTGGCTAGAGAAATTGACAGCAAATTTTGAGGCTGGAATGAGTAATAAGAAGTTGGAGTATAGATTGCGTCTCGTTGAGCCCCAGCAAAAAACGCAAGAGGCCTAGGGCTAGAAGAAAGATGACATTTTTATTTTGCGCCACAAGCATGGCCTGCGAAGCGCGGCGATACCAAGCACTACAGATTTGTAAACCCGCTTAACACGAAAGAATATTTACACGTGTCATATTGGCATGAAACCCTACCCTACTCATCTCTGATGAGTAAGGGCTCAAAGGTACGTTACCTCTATCTCAACTTATTAGCCCGGCACGAGAGGAAAACACAAAAAATAGGGGTGATCAACTGAATTAATGCGAAGGATATGCGACAGCAATTTCCAATTCTGATCCCATTGTGTTTCACTTGCAAATCGTTTTCTAAGTCTCATTGTATTTAAGTTGTAAATCTATTCTTATTCTTTTTTGTTGCTAGTGGCTCCTTTTATTTTTTTTCTCTACTCTGTTTTATTCCTCTTATTCAGCTTTCATTATGTTCATATTCTCATTTGCCTTCTTTACTAATCAGGCACTCTATTACTACTTCGCATACGCACCTACATTCATTACACCGATTATAGGCACTTGGCTAAGGAATTACTTATATTCATTACTAATTATGTGTAATTACAGACTGTTACTTAGATTTCTTACGTCATTCTAATTATTACTACACTAGTGCTATAATGGCACTTCAATCCTCCCGATCATCTTCAACACACCATAGACGTCTTTCAGACCGAGGCTTCAAACTGACGACAGCGACGTCAGATTATGTTTGCCTTCATGGTACACCCAATGATATTACAATAAAAAAAACAGAAAGAGGTAGAATTAAGAAAAGAAAGAAAGAAGAAGCAAATAAAAGCAGACATGTTGGTGCTGAAGCAAAGCGATCAATTTTAATCGTGCATGAGTTACTCTAGAGGAAGGCGAAGTCCACGCCTCATTACAAATTCATCATTTCACTTTTTAACGCCTTGGCGCTAAAAGGGTCATATCGCAGAAAATCTGGCGTCACCGTCGGCTTCGGCGATGTCGGCGTCATTGGCCGTGAGCGAAAATTCCACGAAACATCTCCACAAAAGCAACCTAAGAAGCAGGTGGGCATCTTCGTCTAAATAGCAGTTTTCAAAAAAAATTCGGTTCAGTTTCTTGTCGAGACAAAAAAAAACAACTTTTCTATTGAGATATCAGTCCTTCCTGTTTGAATCCCTCTCGCCTTGAACTGATATCGCACGTCAAGTAGGCTAATTATGCCCTCTTTTTTCTGTAATTTCACGTACAGTTATTAGCCTTAATGTAGGGATTAATAAATCATAATATGAGAATCGCCGCTTTAAAGACAAAAATAAAACGCCCATCCTGGCTTGCACCCACCTTAAGACGCCATCAAAAAGAGCGATCAAAGTAGTTTCAATATAAAACAAGAATCCAGAAGAAATGGATGCCTCGTTATAGAGTCGTTCAAATCAATGGCTGTTAGAGCTCTGGAGACTGAGCGGTCGAACCGTCCCCTGCCTCACCTGGAAGAGCACTCGAGTCCCTCATTACGAGCGATGGCCAAACTTGCCGGCACTGCGCACCATAACGAACGCTGTGGCTTGAGAGGGCTCTCAAAGCGGGACTGTGTTTCACGCTCTTTTGTCATTTACGGCACTCAATCGACGACAGAAGTGCGCAAGGAACCGGGAATTGTAATTCAAAATGAACAAAAAGTTATATTTACGCAGCTTTTTGTGCGTTGAGAGTCAAATTTGCACGACATCGAACAACTGAAAAGTTTACAAAGGGAAAGCCCTTCGCTTCAGGAAAGAGAAGAGGGTCAACGAGGGTCAGAAAACTTTAAATGAGGTCATTGACCGTGCCAGTGAGACCTCAACTGACGGCACCCGGGCAATGCGCTGGGGCAGCGAGCCATCTGCTCTCTCTACGGCGTGATGAAGACCTGCAGCTACGTTACTAGCCATTCATAACGCTGTGTGCATTGTTGTGTTTGGGCCTCCAAACCTTTTCGAAACATGCAACTCACAACAAAAGCCCGATTTCTTGGTAACGTAAACATACAGTACATAACTGAAGGTTGGGCGCTGCGCCTGTCAATTGGACATGCGAAATCACTCCACAGTACAATGAACAATGACTCAATGTCATGTTGAGCTACCTTCCGAAGAAAACCCTTGGGTTTCTTGCAGCCTCTGTCTTGTAAAAATTATAGCGGGTATTTGTGCAAGGCAAACTCAAAGCTTTCCTTTAAATCGTGCTACGTCAGTGTTCCGATTCAACAAATTTTATTACTTTTCGTACCGTATTTCTGTCCCTTTCTTTCCGCTGTGCTCGCCATTATCGGAGCATTAAACCAATTACGTAACGGAGTTAGCGCTTCTTTTCTTGAGGTCCTGCAGTAGTGGCCCCAAATATAGCATTTCTTCCTCCTCGCCCTGACATCCCGTAGTTAAAGATAGCCATTTGAGCCAAGTTTGTATTTCCGATTTGGTCTCTAGAAATAAAAAAAAAGCCCAGCTGTTTCATCTTCCTTGCGCTTTCTATTCAAGAAATACTACCAAGTCAGTTAATGCGTCTTCTTTTTGAGAATTGTCATAGTACTAAAGTGATTACGCTCATCATTTCACTGCTGGAAAGTAATGCTTTCTTCTTCGACATGATAGGTGAAATATAAACGTCGGCCCTGGGCGTATCAGTTCCGTCAGTTCGAACATGAAATATATGCAGCTAACAAAAGAAAAAGGAGCAAATTCTATACCAGTGGAGCGGGCAGCAAATTAGGCAGTGTTTTAATTTAGGCTCCGAGGGGTTTCTATATTCAGGTGCAGTATGTCGAGGAAAATACTTATTTTGTTATACGTACATCACTCAAGACGGTGTTGCAGCAGCGTCCTGAAATCACGACAAATGTACAAAGGGCACACCCTAAAGCGGGGCTCTTCAACATAAAGAGCTAGGTGTGCCCGATCCCGGTGCTAATACATAGCACGACTGCGTAGACTACTACCCATAAATTTGAAATCCTCCAATGCTGTTTGAATAGAGAGATCTTGAGCCGTCGCAGAGGTGAACAAGAAATACTTTGGCCGTTAATCTCAATGACAAAAGCTTTTTTCTGTCTTTCGTTTCTCTTCCGCGTGATAAAATTGTGAAATCACCATGACGCTTTGTGCATAATTGGGTATACAGCTGCGTGAAACTAAATGTGCCTGCTTAGGGTAGCAAAGCTAATTAAGAAGTACTTTGGTTTGGGCTAGTTGGGGCATAGCTTCTAGATGATGTCAGGACGGCGCGAAAAGAATAAGGACAAAAGAGGCACAAGAACACAATAGGACAGGGACTTAGTCCAAAAAAAAGAGTTTGCTTTTTTAGGAGTGTAGTGCTGAATGCATGTATGTATCTTCCGGTGTGTTAGAAGTAGCACCTACTTCCTGAATTCTGATTGTTGTTTACAATCTCTTATTCTTGTGTGATAGGCTACTGCGATACGGCTCGGGTGCTTCATAAAATGTAAGCGCTTGGGCGAACAAACCTCAGTCGCAAGTTGGCGGCGGTCAGTTGTGTTCTTGTGCCTCTTTTTTCCTTTTTATTTTCGCGCCGTCCTGACATCATCCAAAAGCTAGTCAGCGGTTACATTAGGCTCATATTCTTATATGTATGTTGCCGATTTTTCAAGATAATTAGCCACTTGCTTTAACGTTTTAGTCAGCACTCACACACATATGAACACGTGCACAGATGCAGGCGTGCTCTGCTCAGTCTAGACCTAAGGTTCCTTGCAGACAGAAAGCAGGTAATTTAAAATTCCTCGCGAAATGAATGCTTAAGAAGGAAGGTCACCTTGGTTGCTACCCCATTTGCGCCACACCACTGCTTTTTATCGATTTGCCTTATTGATGGCACTCAAAGGATTGTCGACAGATTTACCGTGTAATTGAAGGAATTACTGGACTCAAGCGCTTGGACCAGCGCCGCGCTTACTACGGCCAGTCCACGTACGCCGCCATCCTGCATTTAAGGATATAGGGTTTGAAGCCGCAAATACAAACACTGCCCGGGCTCAGACAGCCAGAGCCGCGGAACGTGGAGGAGAGTGCTCGTCGCAAAGAAGGCTTTTAAGAGCGTGAGCTCTTACTCACCATGCTTCGAGATTTCATGGGGTCTGCTACCACCCTGAGATCGCAGCGCCATCTGTGGCAGCAACTATACTGCGTTTCATACATCAGGTGCAACGCTGTCAAAGCTAGCGCTCTTGTTTGCGCTGCCTGCATCCGCGACCAAAAAATAGTGCGTTGCTTGTGGTGAACGAAACGCAGTAAATACTTCGCCTGCAGTCTTCTTACTTGACACATTTGTTATGAGCCTGATTAGATGCACTCTCATTGCTGACGACACGCTGTCACTTCCTCTTGGCTTAGCCCACTCGGCCACAGAGCAAGCGCGGAGTAGCACGGCTCCCTTTATTTTTCTGTGCGGAACAGTTCCGTACCTTTCACAGCGTTGCACCTGATGTATGGAACGGAGTATAGTAAAAAGCACATCTCGCATTGAGCCTTGTAGCGCCATCCAGAAGAATGCATTCATTCCGCTATATGTACTCAGACAAGAGGCACACACCCGGGGACAGTTGTGTACCGAATTTGGTAGGCAAATAAAACCCTATGCGTTGTGGTACAGAAATAAAACCACAATTAAATGATAGGGAAACATTGTATACAAGCAATTACTAATTGAAGCGTTACCTTATCGTACCGCAAGCCGAATTCGAGGCCCACATTGACCCCCCTGCCCCCCCCCCCCCCCCTCAAAAGAAGCAAATTCCGTTTGGGACGTATACCGAGGGGGTTAACTCAACAACGGGCAGACGTGCATCGTAATTTCTCTGATAGATGGCGCTAGGCGTTGATCGCTCCGCTAGGTGGAAAAGATATGTTACTTTTCCTAACCGCTCAGGGTTTTCTTCACTGGCCCCACTGGATGTGGAAAGACTTTCGTTTTACGCATGGCCAATAAAGCCAACGCTCGTCACTTCAACGTCTTCCAGATGTGGTGGCGGCCTTTTTTTGTTGCAAGGAGAAGAAGGTGAGAAGAAGGCGAGAAGGAGAGAGAAAAAACAGAAGTCCGATAAGGCAGCAATAAAGACAACTCGCAGCCGGTTATGCTAAGAAGAGGATCGAGACAGAGTGAAAGAGAAAGTGTAAACGTCGAAGAAGGAGAGTACCACCAGTCATGTACTCCAGGACCTGGCGGAAACCGCTGCTCGTCTACGAATTAGCAGACCAAACAGCGACAGCGGCGCTACATTCTCTCGTTTGATTAGGGGTGTCTGTGCTGCGAAGTCTGGCTGGCACTTTCGGCGAAGTGCTTTAGAACGAGGGTATGGGGCGAAGAGAGGGCACAGACCTCGCACTCCGCAGACACCCTCCGGAGATTAACGCTTGCGCGAGGTCTCGGCCTTGCTGCGGGCCTTTTTTCTGCGGATTAGGCGTCAGTTGACAGAAGGCTCGGGGAGTGGTTGGGCGTGCGTGTCTCCGCCTCGCTAGTGCCCTTGAAGAGTTCTCCCTTTCTGTCTCCCGCTAAGAGGCGCCGTCCAGTTTGCGTTAGCTGCACTCTTTTGTGCGGCCCGGGCATCACGTGAGAGCGCAGCGGTTGGCAGTTCTGATGCCCTATAGAGGATGTGTGCTTTCCGACACTGTGTTGGGGACGAATATATCGAGCCATCTCAAAATGAACACGAGTGCATATAACCATACTTCGTTTTCTTTTGTTCTTTTTTACGATGTCGAGTGCTTGCTTATGCTGCAGACCGATTCCTATCTGCGATGCCCATTCAAAATGAAAGAAAGCGGCCTGTATGCAAACAGCTTAATATAAGGTAACACAAAAAGCAAATTAGGTGAGGGCGCAACGCAATTTTCTTTCCTATAAGCGCGACTGCACACAAGAGAGCAGGGCTGTTAATGTAAGCATACACTAATACGTGTTAGTATAAGTGTTACTGTAGGCTGTTAGTTTGAGCGGGATAGTGTACGCTGCTAGTGTAGTGCTACTGTAATGTAGAGTAAGCGCCGACATGACTGATTGAGCATCATACTTGGGCTATTCTTTTAAGTGCGTAAGGCAGCGACAAAATCAGCGTATTGCAATCGAACTGCGGGATGTTTGACAAGTAAATTTAGTGTTACAAAACGGGCATCTCTGTTCACGCGACCGCAATAAGACGACAAAACGTTTTAGCATATATGTAATTGCAACACAGTGTCTCCTAATGACAGTGACGCAAGCTTTCGGTCTTTGTGCAGCTATGGGAGAAAGTGCTGACGCGTAAGTAAACGCCATTGCAGGAAAATCTGGTACTGGATGGCTCTCTTTCGCAAGGCGTAATTATCCCTGGCCATTAAGCACGAAGGTAAAGAAAATGTTTAAGAAACAAAGAAAAAAAGAACATCACTTATGCTCTTTGGCGCTTCTGCTGACAGCCGAAAAGTTGGCGGTTATCTATTCATTTTAGTTATGTGGGTTACAACAGATGGAACGCAAGACAGAGGAAACTTGTTGCGAGGGCCGGATTATATGGGAAGCTGCATGTCCTGTCTGCGACAGAACTTGATTAATGACAAATGTGCATTATGCGAAATGGATTTTCTATGCCATTCCAGAACAGGAAAGGAATGTCACAACACTGTGTCGTGAGTTCACTTAATTAAGAACAAATTTGTCTGTCTGTTGTTTACTACTCACCTTCTTACGTTGCACTGACAGCGACTTGATTTTTTGTAAAGTTCATGTGAGATGTGCAACTACATAACAATAAGCACTAATTGCAGTAACGTCAAAATTTGTTCGCGGTGGGATTGCTAATTTACTCCTTCCACGAGCTGCTAAAATACTAAGTAATTAGTTTTGTCAGTCTCATCATAGATTTTTCTACTGTATTCAGCCTCGTTCAAATGAGTGGCACGAGGAAAAAATTAAGTTTACGAATCTTAACCTAACTGCGCACATTAAATAAAAAGAACTTTGGGATACTAGAGCTCAGAAGTACACTTCCCTGTTATCTGCAAAAGGATCAAAACCTTTTTTGCCCGCAGTCGAACAAGTGAACACAGTACCTTGGAGAGGTCAAGGCTGCAGTTCCCCCCACCCCCCCACCGATGCTTTCAGGAGGGCAGCCATACCATTCCAGCAGCGAAGAGTTTTTATTTACACTCGTAAATGTAAAAACTTCCTCGCAATGAAAAAAGCCAACAGTGATTGATATCAGAGGAAATGCAGGCGCGACATGTGCTGTCGAAGTGTCGTCGACTAACACTACAGGGGTTCACCACGCACTTGATATGGAGAAAAATAGTGGCGCTTGCTCTTTGAATTATCAGCGGTGCCAGCGAGGCCCTACCACAAACGCCGTCGGTGTGGTTTGTGGAATCTTTTTAAGTAAAGTGCAAAATGACTTTTTATTAAAACGCGCCGGCAATTCTGCAGAGCGCTTACGAACATAGCACAAAGGCACAACGAAGGACACGAAGAAGCCTAAAGCTTCGTTCTGGTAATGGGAACAGTGTTTGCAGCAAGTAGCAGAAGCTGATAACTGTTTCCCATCGTACCCGCATTCTTGGCGTGGTACTGCCGGATCGGTCTTTATTAAAAACGACGCTCTTCACATACAAGAAGGATGATAAGTATATAAAAAGGTCAGCATGATAAGGCTGTTCTAATTATGTCAGCGAGACCCGAAATTGGTCTGGCAACACTGGGTGGCGAGCTGGAGAGAAGGCAACATGAAAAATGTGACACGTGCCCCTGTAATTTTCGTGTCTGTTTTTTTTTCTTTTGGTACCTGCGCCATAAAAGGAGTAGAGATGTCAGAATTTGAATACATCATTTTTTTTCTCTGCAGTGATGCGCAGAAGAACGGTTTGGTTTATGGTTTGGCTTATAAGGGTTTAAGGTCCCAAGGCGACTGAGGCTATGAGAGACGCCGTAGTGAAGGGCTCCGGAAATTTCGACCACCTGGGGTTCTTTAGCGTGCACTTCCATCGCACAGTACACGGGCCTCTAGAATTTCGCCTCCACCGAAATTCGACTGCCGCAGCAGGGATCGAACCCGCATCTTTCGGCGCAGAACAACGGTATACATGGGTCACAACTAAGAATTCACCTACGTACGACTAATTATTTATAATTGAATTTTTTCTCGTGTTCCAGTTTCAAAGCCGAATGGCGACTCTGACGTACAAGACGCGTTCAGATCACGTGAGGCGGGGAAAAATTGTGATAAAATACTTGTTAGTTAATCTCCAGTAATTTCAACTCTTTGGAAATCTTTACTAAGAGTATATTTGAATTTAAGCGAAGAAAGCAGCGACCAAACAGCAGTTCCTCTATTCCTTAGATGACCAGGGGCCGTATTCTATAAGCTGTCTATTTTCGGCTGTCCATTTCGCGCACATTCGGTCCTCTGTCAGTGGTCACTGAGATATACCAGAGACTTTCAAGCGTCTGTGGCCAGCCAAAGTACACAAAAATAACCCGCGCAAACATCAAAGAAAGACTACCCTTGGACTTATCCTCTGGAAATGCTTGTAAGTGTTGTAAATGTAAGCAAGAACATTTAGTACCTAATCGTATAAACATTAAGAAGCAAGTTCCAAATATACGTGATTAGGAAGACTAATCGGTGATCCAATTTTTGCAACGTTTGTCAGACACCAGCAGCAGGCGACCTCCCTTTTATTACTTTTGCTTGTGATAAGATCGAAGGTTTATATGCTGATTAGCTTTGCATTATCTGAGCACGAAGTAAGATGCAACGACCAAGCTAGAACAACTCTCTACATATGATTCATTATTACGCATCACACGTCCGTAAAACACCTTATTTTGCTGTTGCTGTTCCAAAAATAAAACGCTTCTGCTGCTGTTGCACCTTTTTCTTTAATGCACAAGGCCACTAGAATAGTCCTTCCAGCATCCCATGTATTTAGCAGTTCAGCAGAAATTTAGGTCCACCTACAAAAATGCAAGCTGCAAATGCTTCGGCATGTTTCATTCCAAGTTTCAGAAATTTCTTTGATGTCAATTTCGTCAAGTGGGTAGTTTTGAAACTATCCAGGTACCCTCTGCTACATGCCCGAAATTAGGCTTGCACTAAGCTTTAATGCGATTCTGACGCACAAACTGGTTGCAAAAAAAAAAACGTTATTTTTTAACTGCTTCCTACTTTCGTCACAGACCCTTTAAAGTGGTTCCGCTTAGGCGTGGCGATGACGCTGATGTAGAGCGTAAGAAGAGCATATGCCACCAATTACTTGCTCTAGAGAGGCTGATAATTCACCTTTGCTGGCGCCGGCCGCCTCACAGCCATTTTTCAATGTCAAGTGCAATGAATTTAATAACCCAGGAGGCAACATCATTATTAAAACTCAAAAGTTAGAGTTCATCGGCAGAATTTCCTGCTTAAAAGCAACCGCGCCTTCAACACGGCGAAAAAGGCAATAAAAAAAACGAGAACGAGTAAGGAAAATTTGTGGGCCATAGACAATCTATTGCGATTGTTTTTTTTATGTGTGTGGGACTTAACCGACACCAACATATTCAGCCACTGGACAAGGAAAAGATGTCATCTATGCACAGAATAATCAACTCCAAATGCACGTAAGAAAAAAAAGTGCAAAAAATGCTGATAAACGGGTATAGTGCGACAAGAAGGCCAAAGAACTACTCTAAAAAGAGAGCACAATTTCGCTGCTTCCTTCCTATTGCTTCTCCCAGCTCTTACATACGCTCTTCTTATATGTAGAGGTATATATATTAACTTTTGTCTCTAATGGTTGATAAATGGTGCTACTTTGCATAATCAATATATGCGAATTCTTCTGAAAAATAATGCGCTGCTGCCAAGGTGACGGGAAGTGACATGGCATGAAGGGGAGAAGGAAAACGATGAAGGTTATCAGGGGCAACGGTGGGGAAAAATGTGTAAGAGAGAGTCGCATGCCAGAGGAGAGTCCAGATCAGGCAAATGTGAATAAATTCCCGGTCAAAAGCCAGCACCCTCGCCATCATGCTCTTGTCGGGCATCTTGGTCGTGGAGGTTTTGTGCCACTCCTGGTGCTCTACGAGTGCGCTTGATGCCAGCCGATTAGTGCACGGGTAGAAAAAGAGAAGAAAAAAAAATGGGCTGCCGATTTACTAAACATCCATGCTAGTAGTGGTGAGCAAGCTTTGCGACGGCGCTTCACCAGAAAACGCGACAAAATCATGATGTTGTTAGCGGCGAATGCAAATGACGGCTCACACTACGTCGAAGTCATTCACATTCTTTGCTGTGTGTGCGTGGCAGCTTTGGTCTTCTTAGAATTGTTGATGCTTACTTAGAATTATTGATGCTTACTTAGTCACGAAAATGAAAACCATTGTTTTCGTGCATGAGAAACCTTACGCAGGACGCTCTGGCTTTGCCCACACAGCGGATATATAACAGAGAAATAAAAATGAATTAAATGTTGCAATTCCGGTTGTTTGCTTACAAAAACTTTCTCGTTCCGTCAGGTTTAGCGGCTTGCTTGTAGGACGCAACAAAATAATCTTTGTGTTTCTGATGTACGCTTTCTTTCTTTTTTTATGGGGGGGGGGGGGGGGATGGGGATGCAAATATCTCGAAAACCAACGCCGCTGATTAATGCGAAAGTGGGAGGGACAAGAAGAAAATAGGAGAACGTTACCCAGAACAAGGTTTTCGATTCCTATAGTTATATTGCAAGCAAAAGCGGTGAAAATGCTGAACACTTGGTAAAAGGAAAACTGTGACAGTGCCTCTCGCTTCTGTATGTCATTTAGAAACGTGGCAATGGAGGAGTATGCAAGCGAAGGAGTTGCACGCATTAACAAAAAAAATTTAAAGTTTGAAACTAAAAGCTACGTGGAAGCTTTTTAGCGCTATCTCTACGAAGTAGAGGTTAACGATCGAAATGAACTTTACACTTATCGTCGATCTAAGAATTGCTGCTTTTCTTCTGATTGTCCTTCGAGGCTTTTGAGAACTGCAATTCATTCGTGCATAATTGCAGATTTCCGTGTTCAAAAATTTCGCACGCAAAAACTGCAGGATATATTTGCACTACAACTACTTATTTTATAGGTCGTAATGTAGAAAAAAAAACGCGTACTAAATGACTCACCATTGCATTCTACGTTCGTGTTTATTATTGCGCTTGTGTATCTGATGGAGTAAGCAATGCAGTAGAGTATGTCTCAAAACAGCAGTACCACTATAGCAACGCTGGCCTAATTTCAACTTTCTGGTAAGATGTAACTACCTGAAGCTGACAGAAGGTAATTGTGTTGCTGCACTGAAGGCCATCGCTCATCCCGCCCTCCCTTCAACCACCAGAATCTCCGCAAAAACATCATAGGAAAAAAAAAGGTCGCTTAGGATGTCTTGCGAAAATATAAACAAAAAACACCTTTTCATCCGTGGTTTGGCTCCAAACAGCCGAATAAAGACCTTATGCTTAGCTGAACAACGTGTTGCCTCCAATACTTGGCCTGCAGGGAATTCAAGGTCAATAAAAGCTCTCCGTGTGCACTTGCTCGTGCCTCGCTTTTTTCATTTTTGATGATAGGAGCTTCGTTGATGCGGCCCATTAGCCAGCTCGTCAGTAATTGATTTCCTTCTTAATTTTCGCACGGAGGTTCGAAGCGCGATAAACAAGACATTTGCGCAGTGAATATATATTAGCATTTTTTGTTACTCTGAGCGGCATGCAAGGGACCGCTGTTAAGGACGCTTTGTTGGGCTCCCATATGTTGAAGTGACACTAATTATTATGGAGCGGCAAAAATGTACGACAACAATCGGAAACGAATGTTTGTGTTTGTTTCGGAAAGATGCATCCACAGGATAATTACAGAATTGATTAAAACAGAGGATATTCCCATTTGGAACGCAAGAAAAATTCCGCTAGTACATTTAAAGTACATACATTTAAACAAAATTTGCATAAACGCAATAAAGGTTTGTGTAACTAAAATTTACTTAAAATGCATAAATACAATACTTTTAAATTCAAAATATAGAATACAAAAAAATGTCAGAGCACAACTCTGTGGAATGCAGTCATATTTTTTCTACTCAGTACTCTGATATTTTGAAAAATCTGGCAACTCCAAACGCAGCACGCATCGATGCCTGGGCCCAAAACCTTCCATTCGCGTTGGAGACAGGGCAAGGCACTTAATTAAAGTGGGATAATTTTGTAGATCTCAGTGCGTTGTTGGTGAGTCGGAGTTGCTGTGATGAGCTGTACACCGACCCGAATGGCAGGTTTGTGAATTAGGATGTTTGCCGCAATTATTGTAATCTGGGGACAGTGATACAAAGTCGTTGTTGACGCAAACTTCGTAGGCTGGAATTCGGTGCTTTTGGAGTTCGGCTGTGCTCTGAGTCTTTCTCTTGGCCTGCATTTGATTGCCTGCTCATTGTTATTTGAAGGGAACTGTTCTTGTTGTTGGTTTGTTTGGTTTGTTTACACTTTGCTCCTTTTTTTTACAAGTGCTCTTTTGATGGCTGTCTTTCATGTTTGTCTCAGAGATCACGCGCCCACCATTTAGAACGGAAGAGAGGTATTGTGTGACATGTGGTGCTGCCAGTAGCAACTCTGCAACTTAGTAGAAATGAGGTCCCATTTAGTGCTAGCCAGTATGATAAATTTACCCTAATCGACTGTCGTCTTCAGCTGGTGGAACTGGTGAACATTTCAGTATCAGTGGCTTTGGCTCTGCCAGAACGCAGCTGCATCACGTGTCCATCACGGGGGGTGGTGTGCCACTTAGAATGTGTACCGTGCAATTTTCAACTCCCAGGAAACTACAGGTCCCGCGAAATGTTTGTAAACTGCAGTAGGCCACAAGTTCTGAAATTGTTCTGTATCCGTATACGATCCGTATACGATGAATTACACTAAGCAGAATCGTTTGTAGGCTAAAAATATTTTATGCTACGAGTATTCACTATGAGCTAGCAGAAATCTGCATGTGTGTTTGATGGTGACCAATGCCTGAAATGTATGATAGGACTATAACGTACACCATCGTCCTGGCATTCAGCGACGCCAATAAGCTTGCGCATTCTTCTACAGCTACTCGCGCAAGCTCTCGTGTTCGTCAAGAAAAAAGCACTCGAACACTACATAATCACGGGCATTGTTCAGTAAGTCATTTGTTACTGTGTATTGCTCTGCTTCTAGAAGCCCTCACAACCTTTCAGCGCGCTTGCGACGGAAGCCTTGAACAAGCAGAGCACAACAAATATACTGACCTTCAAAGTGAAGAACATCCGGCACACTTAACACAGCTCTAAATAAGACACTTCTCACCTCTGACTGCTGTGTGTGCAATAAACGCTTCCATCGTAGACCACTAAGTATGGCCGACTCTTTGTAAATCGAGAAGCAGTGTTGAGTGAAGATTATATTTATTAGCTGTCAATGCACTCGAGTTCTGGCGTGTCTGGCTACCTTCCCAACTAAGACAGCAGGCGATTTCCAAGAAACTTGACCTGACAACAAGAGAAAGCGAAGTGCAGAGCGATTCAAAGCTCAATTGAAGCAGCTTGGTACACAGCTCATCTCCGGGGACACGAACTCATCAGCGTCAGCGCTGACGGCAAGCAGACGCCGAGTTAACAGAGGAGTTAAATGTAGCTTCGTAACCGACACATGCAGAGCAATAATGGGCCCGGAATACGAAGGGTGTCGCTTGCAGTGCGCGCTAGAAAGCGGAGGCTTCGAATAGATTTCTGAGTTAATATGTGAGCCCGGAGACTTCAGCACACTTTTTTATAGTTAATTGCTATGTTTTTTTGTTTCAATTCACCTGAAGGTTCCTGAAGAGACTGATGGCGGCGCCTAAACCACAGAAGAGAAATAGGGCCAGCTAGTGAAATGCAGCGAACGCGACTAATAAAAGTGCACAGGTAGTCTGTGAGATTTGCTTTGCTGTGTATTCTTATGATTGAGCCAGACCTTCAACTTCTCTGCTGCAGTCTGTCCAGCTCTCGCTACTTTTTGTCACATCGGGTTCTCAAGCTTCTCCGGGATTGTGAACGAAGCAATGAAGCAACTTTGGTGACTCTGATCAAGCAGGCAGGTCATCATTAGCTTGGTTGGGAACACTGACGCAATGCGTATTACCGGAAAGGCGCAACATGGAAAAGGGGTAGAATGTGCGAGAGTGTTTTTTGGCGCTAGAAGTCACAGGTCTCGGTGTATGGCGCAACGTTCGCGTGAGAGGAGAGCCGAAGTACTGTTTGTGCATGACAGAAACTTTTGCACCTTGCAGCGGAGTAAATCAGTTTGAAGTGTCCTAATGAAAATGAAACACCAGAAACAGAGCTTGAAGATGCTACAAATATGCCCGATGAAACAGAAATGAAGGTGTGAGATTCTAAAATTTTCCGAAACTGAGTTCGCTCAGTTCCTTACACTAATGAGTTGAGTTCCTAGGGAGGCGTCATAAAACCCAGAATCTGTAACCTTACTAAGCCTCCTTGGACTGTAGCGGGAACACGCAATCCTCTTCATCTTTAGTCACACCGTCGTCGCGTTCCAGCCAGGCATTACTTGAGTGGAGATGCAACGCACGTAGCGCAGGTCCATTTTGTAACATTGAAGAAAGAAAAATCCAGGAAACAAAAAAATTGCCTGACTCTTACAAACCCTGTTTTCTTAAATAGCTCGTTTTCCGCAGTGTTATTAAAGCTGCGATAGATATTCCGCTAACAACATAGGAAACATCTAATTTGACAAATACAAAGCTTCATTGTGCATACGTGTGAGCTAAAAATTTTAAACCTGCGACGATAAAATTGCCGTTGAAGGCAGACTGGTGTCAACCGAATTTAGCTTAAATAACTGTAATAAAGGCTGTTTAGTCACCTTGAGGGGGCAAAGTGACAAGCATAGTAGTACTCTGCGCAAGATATTGTAGAAAGTGGCAAGGAAGTCTTCATTTCGATGCTTATGACATTCCCGAGTGCTTGAAACCCTTCGCGCTATTCGAGCGCCATGTATATCCTTGAGCATTATCAAGACATAAGCGCAACGAACGTGGTGAAACACAAGAACTCAAGAAATATATTTGTTTTTTAACATACTCCTAATTAGAGCGTCTGCTTTAATAGCAGTGCTTCCTAGATTATTACCTGTTATTGGAGAAACTTCTGCTCTAATTAGAGAAACCAATCATGTAGTCAACGTCATCTTGTAGTCAACGCTTTGTAGTCAACGTCATCTTAAAGGTTCAAATATTAGGTTTCAACAGCGTGTTGTAAGTACCAACAAAAACGAAAGATCGTGCGCATGGGTTTACTGATATTACGCCAGCTCAAGCATAGCCTCTTTTAAATCGCGTCCAAACGACCTTGTAGACGTGCTTATTACGTACAAAGACGGGGGGGGGGGGGGGGGGGGTAGTGCGCAGCGCGCATTCGAATCAGTCAGAAAGGCTTGGAAGCTCACAAAAAGTATAGGGCAGTAACTACAGAGCACGAGGCGACGACAAGACAAGCGCTTTTCTTGTTCTCGCCTCGTCCTCTGTAGAGACTGCGCTATGCTTTCTGTGTGACGATGAACCCACATGCCCAAATATATTATTACCCTCTTGTAAATCCACATTTAAACCGGTGCTCAAACTGCTCCCCATGTTTCCTTGCATGTGAAGAGGGATGGAAAAGGAAAGCAGACAGCGCGAGAGGAGGCCAGATGTGGGTGAGAGAAGGGAGTTTCGGTGAAGAGGAACGCGGCTACAAAAGAGAAGATATTATCACTTAACGTTTTTTGTGCGTGTGACATGGTTTCTTCGCAAGATCAGTAAAGATCCCGCCTGGCACGAGACACGTCATGATCGATTACGAGAGCCCGCCCGATAATGAATCGCTCAATTTGCGCCTGAACCCACTTACCGCTCACGCCATCCGGGAGTTTTCAGTCACCACACAAAAAGAAATTCGACACTTTCAATGAGTCGCCCCGACGTCTAGCGAGACCACTGCGAAGCTTATGGTTTCCACGGATGGACTGGTACATTGATTTTTTTACGCGTTTGTTTATCCACGCAGATAAGACGTTTCAGATGTGTATCTTCTCTTGCTGGTAAGTGGGTTGAGCCACATGCCTCCTGTGTGAGTGTTCTACTTTGGCGACCGAAAGACATATGCTGCGTTCTGCTCTGCACCGCCTAGATCTTCGCCCTTTAGCAGAAGATAAGATCCTTCGAACTTGACCACTCCAATCGACTGCCCTCAAGGCCTGCAGGCACTGTTTTGCTTCCTGAGGGCGACTGGTTGAGGCACCAGTTGTGACTGTGCTCCTCGCTCCCTCTCTCTCTTCCTTTTCAATCCACTCATGCCTCCTCTCCAGTGCAGGGAGGCCCACCGGAACAGCCTTCTGGTTAACGTGCCTGCCTTCTGTCGTCTTCCTCTTTATCTCTTTCTTTTTGACACCTTCACCTGGAGTAGACTGCCAGGTCTACTAGCAGGCAAACTTCTCCGAAAGTCATCAAGGCATGCTTTCTAGTTCTCATTGATGTGCTACTACAGTGTTATTCAGGAATTCAAATCTAGAAAAACAGACTTGGTACCATCAACTTTTATTTCATCAGCCCTGCTTCATTTACTAGACTACCGGTCTTATTGAGGCATTAGAAAAAAGCTTCTTCATTACTATTCTTTCCTGAAGATATTCTTAGAGGCGTCTCCGTGGTGCTTATGCTCATAACCACATCCCAGCGGGATAAGCAGGAAGGCGTCAGCATGATGAAAAAAAAATACTTGCCACGTGTGCGTATACAGGCCAAAGCCTATTATTACGTCACGAATACATGCTCTTTTGCAGGCTGACATGAAATGGATCAACGGTTTTTAATGGCAACAATAACTTGAAGGTGGTACTGCAGATCCGTTCAGTCCACATTGTTTCTTGTGTCTAACAATGGAGCATTTCGGGCACTTGCGTTAATTCTACATGAATGAAACAAGATAACAAGCATCTTCAGTCATGCGAGAGCAATTGAGTGAATAAGATGAGACCATGTATTACTTCGTAAATTTACTGAACTGACAAGTAATAAAGAACTTCAGGGTGTTTGCGCCAAATAATTGAATGCTATGTTAATGTTTTTTTTTCCAGCGCAGAAAGATCTACCTTGTACAGAGCTGATAACAAAAATGAATATTTACTCACTGACGTTTTTACACATAGGCAGCACACTGCTTCATTTCAATGTAGCAATATATGACGTGGGTGACTTGTTAAAGAAGAATAAGAGAGACACAGAGCACCTTTCGGTTTAATCGGTTCTTTGGCTTATTTCATGCCGAGATTAGAACAAAAATGTCTATTGATTTGTACCACTACTCATTGGCGTGCAATTTAGAGAATGAACTTTCATAAGCTAAACGTCACCGTCGTCGTATGTACTGCTGGTGCTTCCTACTGCGCTTAAACTTTTCGTCTTGTCATAAAACGCAGACTGATTAAGAGAGACGATGACGGCTGCGCTAACAGTCCGATTCGTCCCCGATGAAGAGGGCTTTGTTAGCTGGTTCCAAGGCCTATCGCTGGCATTACCGGGTATTTTGGCATCGTGCTCGCGTCTTCCTTTCACTGTAAAAAGTGTTCCTTGCTTCATAGGAATATATTCGGACGCTGTGCTGGTTACGTGCCCTAGGCGTACGGTAGCCGCACTCTCATACTTGTGCGGAGTATGCGTCTTGACTCCAACATTTGTTGCGTTCATAGTGACCTCCGCGTTTGCGGCTTTGTCTGACGACTTGTCTGATAGAAGGCCTAAGCGAAAGCTAACACGCACAGTGAATATGCTAGCCACAACAAACACTGAGACCATCAGTCCCATGATGAGAACTAGGATGCAACCGCGGTCTGGGTGCAGCCATCTTTCCACATCGATGAGATTCATAAACAAAGCTGGCATGCGACTATGTCCCTGGACAGTCTCATTAGGTGGTAGGTTAACATAGGGTACAAGCCTTTCCTCGTAAGGTAGCATTTCCTCTGATGACCTTGCTGGGGAACCATATCCAAACTTTCCACAAATGGTAGACGTGGTTTGCAAAATATCTTGAGTTGGCGTTTCCTCGCGACGTGTAGAGAACGCCGACAGCGCGTTACCGAAGGCGACACGTGATGGGGTACCGAAGGCGTTATTGTATGCTGGTACCCCTTCTTTGTACTCGTCCGCATCGACTGGCCTCACCTCTTCGGCCTGAGCCAAGGTGACGCAGCAACTCTCCTTAGATCCGCTCTCCACTATTTCCTTGGTCAGAGTCGGCGCCATGAAGGCTTCGGTAAAAAGGACAGGCTCCAGCATTTCCTCTGCGGGGCAGAGTGCGAGTATCTCTTTCGACTCACAAACTGTGGTAGCGGCATGCGCTTGCATCGTTGCATTTGATGAACAGCGGCCAGCCACAGCGCTCATACGATGCGTGGGCGTGGACGTGTTCAAGGACTTTAAGTGCGACAAGGAGCGGCTCGTGTCCTGTTCTGCCAGTTCCATCGTTGGATGCTCGGAGATGGTAGAGAACTGCTCGGTCCAGCCAGGTGCGACCTTTTTCAATATTTTTGTCCGACTTCCTCCGTCCAAGCACGGTTTCACAGCGCTAGCCGTCTCCTTTTCTGTCGCAAAGCCTTGACTGCTTTCATGGTCGTTACGTTTCGCGTAGCCTCGCGGTCGAGAAGGCGTGCAAATGTGATCATCGTATTCATCAGAAAAATCGTTGGAATGCTGCGCCTCTGAAACGTCGCCGAAATAGCGGTCTTCGAAGTCGTCGTACCAGCTCCTCCCAGAACGCGACCGTTGCCTGAAGTCATCACGGCGGTGCTCCATGACACAGCTAGGCCCAGAATTGCAAACGAACCGGATGCGGCTCTCACTTTAGGGCTGGCCGAGTCTTGCCTTGACACTTCTTATTTCCTCTTTTGATGGAGGCTGGATGCAGAAATGATATCAGCTGCCCCAGCAGTCGTTTCGTCTTCTTCTGCGTTTGGTTTCAGTAGACGCGTGAAATCCGCTTCTTTCTTAACGCACCACATGCTCTGAACTATGAATATTCAAAGCGAAAAAAACTGCAACGTTAAAAAGAATAAGCAACATAAATTCTACAATTTCAATAGATTGAAATATTTATTATTTATTTTTCGGATGTGTACATATGCCGTATTTCTGTTCTTGTTCTCATTATTATATCTCCTTATTATATATCTTCTAACTAGAGACTTGAAGCCCTAGGCTTATAATCAGCTATGGCAACAGGGTACTGACCTCACAGAGGCTGCACCAGACCATTGCTCATGGGTCAGCGCGTGGCAGCCATAGGTACATTTTTGAATCGAAAGCTTCACTACTCTAGGTAAAGCAGATTTCGCCGCGCGTTGCCGGTTGACCTCCAAGTGAGCCAGAGATCAAGCGTGGCTATAGGCCTTAACATATGTGGTCCACCATGGTGTCACACTACTTGACCAGTGACCTTTGGCCTCTGACCTTTGCCTTTATATTCGCCGTTAGAGGGCGGTAGAATAGGCCTCAGCGTTCATTGTGTGACCAACCTCTCGCGATGAACTATTAGTTTAACTGCCATGTTCCAGGGTGGCAGGGTGGGCGCACTGCGTACGCAGTGTGTGAAAGGCACTGAACATTACAGACGCCAAGCCGCGTCTACTTGCCCGGTACCTCACAGCTGGTTGAGTAGCAGTTAAGCTGCAGCTAATTTTTAAAGTTTTTTTTGCAAATTTTTACCCCTTCACCCTATATCTAAGAGAACTGTTCAGATGTCTACTTAGAATGAGGAAGCTGCCGCGCCACCCCCTTCAGGAACCCCTTCTTTCCTTCGCCAGCTCTCCAGTCTCCGAATCAGTCTTTCTGTCTATTATATCTGACTGTGCCCGTGCTCCTGCACTCCACTGGTTTATGCTTCCCGCGTAAAATATCTTGGTTTGCTGTTTGATAGTGACTTATCTTGGAATTCTCACATCCACCATGTCTGTCAGAAATTACGCGCACTTTCTTGTTTTCCGTTCAATATTAGATACTACATGCCTTTTTCTGCTACAAAAGCAATAATACATGCCTTGGGGCCTAGCAGCTTATGGGCTTCGTGCGCTTCGTTGGCAAAACAGACTTAACTCCATCTTGCGCTCAATCTTAAAAAAAAAACAGTGCTTACAATTTTCAACTTCTAAAGGAATGTGATGTTTTTAGTTTTTTAAGGCTCCCAAAATTTAATGCTCTCTTATTTGAAATGTTTGTACTCAAACATTTTTGGGAAAGTGCGTATAAAATTGAATATGTTCCAAGTAGATCTCTCATACCAAGAGAGATATAGAATTCCCCGGTATTCCACTCGCGTGGTAAAAGAACTCGTGTATTCTATGTTCCTTCATTACTAAATGTGTTGCCGTCAAGTGCATTTTCTGTGAGTACAATTTATAAACTAAAAAATATTGCGTTCATCCGTTTTCATCTTACCTTTAACTTTGTGTTGAAATTTTTTGTATAATTTATCGCCTGTTTTTTTTTCGTCGTTCCTTTCACGGTCGTATATAACTTGATTTGCATCGCCTACATGGCCTGATATACATTTGTTGTTGCTGTAGTTAATGGATTCAGCGTTTTTTTCTTATTAACCGTCAGGTGTGATGTGTTCAACGTTTTATTGCTGTCCTAAATTTGTGTTGCTTTCTGTTGTTATTAGTTTGTGAGCGCCGCACGCGACTTATGGCTGCCTGCCAGGCGCTGCCATACAAGCCCAATGAGGCGTCGACAGGCCTGAATCTGGAAAGTGTCTTTGCAGTGCAGAATAAACTGATTGATTGATTGATTGATTGATTGATTGATTGATTGATTGATTGATTGATTGATTGATTGATTGATTGATTGATTGATTGATTGATTGATTGATTGATTGATTGATTGATTGATCGATCGGATCGATCGATCGATTGAAGAAGAAGTCTTTGGGCTTTGCAGGTGAGGACGCCGGTATCTTGCATTTAGGCCGTGTTGAAATCGGGCGCCTTTCGAGCACTCAATTATCAGCTCCCGTGAAGAAACTAAGGCGTTCGCAGTAGCGAAAAAGAAAGTAAACATAAGGAATTGTATTAAAGCGGCTGACTTAAATAAAGGGTGCAAGAAAAAATCAGCAAATGTAAAAATGGTGTTCCACAGGACACGGCTTTCTGCGCAACTAGAATAAAATTTTTTTCTGAACGTCTAGTCAGCGCACCGAACATAAATAAAAACGATTTGCTCCACGAATGCTTAAAATTTGGCAAAGAAAGACAAATTCACGCTGATTATATTGTAAGGTAATGAAGTTAGCGTTACACCCTCACCAGACAGTTTCCTTCACCCGCGGTGCCAGTAGAACTTCGTTTTCGTTTGCTTCTGCATTAATAGCCTTAACAGTATCCCTGCGAGCGAAACACGTTAATTTTATGGGGACCGTAGAATGTTATGAAGTGCCTGCTTTTCCACACACATACAAAATTGCAAAGCGGTACTGAGAATGCTCATTGCAGAAAATATTTGCATAAAAATCCATCTGTAAAGGATCTTCACGTAAAACTCCTCGCCTTTAGAAAAAAAAACCTAGCGTTCATCGTGCGCACCGTATTAAATAATCTGACTCGGCGAACAGTTTAATAGCCCCAGTGAGCACACGCAGAAAGGTTACTGCAGAGCGAAAACTGTCGCTGAAATTCCTCAGGTTTAAATTATTGCGCGTGCTGGTGGATACAGAAATGAGTGCGACCACCTATTGCACCCCACTCAGCAAGCTTAGCTTTGAAGTTCGAAAATGCATGCGCGATTGCATCCAGGAAAAGGGCGACGCTCTTAAACCAGAACAAAAATTGCAAGGAAGCCGTGCAGTGCGTACCAAGCTATTTCTGTCCAAGTTTTACGAAAAGCCCGAAGAAGTCAGAAAAAAAAGGGTTGGCAAGCAGTGCCCGTCGTACAGCTGCCAAAAAGAGAAGAGAGACAGTGTGTGTGTAGTAGATATTCATTTACGCGTGCTTGTAATGCAATAATTTAGTTTCCACTTGCGGCATGTAGGTTTCAAGGCGGGAACAAAATGGCCGCTGCCTTTCTTTAGATCGTCCTTTATCTTTCACTATCGTCGGGACAGATAGTGAGAGAACCGGTGACAATTTTGCAAAATAGAAGCACTGGGGTGTAAAGGAACCAACCTGTCACTAAAGCACGGTACATTCTCTCCAAACGCAGGGGCATTGACAGTGTGCATTTACAAATGTAACAACAAGGTAATCACAAAATACTCGCTCTTGTTTTATTGACGGTGGCAGCTCATACGAGCCAGGCATTCTCTTTTCTTTTATGGGGTGTAAAAGAATTTCTGCCTGACATCTTAAACCAGCCCGCCTTAAAGTGGGGCGTTAGACTGTAGGCGAGAGATTTAAAAAAAATATTTAAAATCAGTGCCATCGATGATGAGATGAGCCTTGTAAAAAGAGGAATATAAAAAACACAACAAACATAAATCTAAGCGTTTAATGCTAAAGATCACCAAGCCAGAGCTATCGCCAATGCTGGTGGCGGGAAAAAACAGGCTAGAGGCAGATAAAGTTAAGTTTCTTGTCTACGTGGCTTTAGTAAATTTTTCTATGATCAAAGCAAGTTTTTGGGCTAGTTGGTAAGTTTCTTGATTCATAACGGCGGCGAAGGAGAACAAACACAAGAGAAGAAACACGCAAACACGTACACGGACGAACGCTACACTCACAACTGGTTTGATTGGGAATAGGTTTCGCGTAAATAAATGCTCTACGCGTACAGTTCTGAGTGCAGGGTTCGTCCGTGTGTTTGTGTGTTTCATCTCTTGTGTTTGTGCTCCTTCACTGCCGTTATGAATCAAAGAAAATTTATTACGACCTGATTGTTCCCACTTTCCACGTGCACTTGCAATTTTAAATATCAACCTGTATTTCAAATTGCGTGTGCAGGTGGAAAGTGGTAACAATCAGCTCACCTGTTTTGGTGGGCTGTTTTATCAGTGAGTGTAACCGCGTTCTGTTGATCGTAGGTAATTCGCACGTAGTAGATGAAAGGCGCGTATTGAGTAAGGACACTGTAGTGCATGTTTTTTTGTCTGATTCTATGCGATTGTTACAGTCCGCCAGTCTGACTGACTGATTCCCATGAGGGCGACGGAACAGGCGTCAATAACGAACTATGAAAATAATTGGAGTGAAATTAAAATCGATTTCATGAGAGTTATGGGGATTTAACGTCCCAAAGCGAGTCAGGCTGTGAGGGACGCCGCAGTGAAGGGATCTGGAAATTTCGACCACCTGGCTTTCTTTAACGTGCTCTGACATCGGACAGTACACGGGCCTCCAGAATCTTGCCTCCACCGAAATTCGACCACCACGGCCGGGATATAACCCGCGTCTTTCGGGTCAGCAGCCGAGTGCCATAACCATTGAGTCACCGCGGCGGCTGAATTAAATTCGAATGAAATAATTATATTAGCCATGCCTGCTTTTCTTCCACCCTCTGCTCTCCGTGAGCAAAATTGCGCATCACCACCATACACGCTTATGCCGAAATTAGAACTGACATGCACAAAGCAGTGCGCGCTATAAATGTGCCCGTTAGTCAAATGGGCTTAGCAGTATTTGCTAACAAAGAGCGCCGTGTATTTGCAATAGGACTTTCTAGTCCGGAGAAATCTCCTATTCAGAATATAGACTCTATGCTTTTTTCCAACTTAATTGACCCATTTTGTACAAAATGCCTAGTCACCTGCCCCCGCTCTTGAGATTTATTGACAACTTTACTACTCAAACGGGGTCGTTACCGCAGTCGGAACAAGCCACACAGAGACTCCGTGTTCCTGGCTTGCCACCTCCCTGGTCCAGAAGTAGAGAAGAAAGGTCAGAGAGGTAAGGGAGTGAAAGCAGAAAGATCCCTAGATGGTCGAAATTATTGCGGAGTGTTCTGCATAGGATACATCCCGTCATATTCGGGGCCCTCCAGAAGGGCACCTGTATCTTCCTTTCTTCTTTCTCTCCCTCCATTATTCCTTCCTTGCTGCGCGGTTGGGGTTTCCATCGAGATACGTGAGATGCTTACTGCGCCATTTACTTTCGTCATAAGCAATTTTCATTTTCAATTAAGCTTAAAACACTTGAACGGAGGCAATTTTCTGTCAACTCACTAAAACCTTGACATGAAGGCAAAGACAAAAAAGTTAGGCAGTGGCTTAGCTCTGGTTCAGCCTGGATATACAAGCGAAAAGCTTCAGTTATCCTTGGTTTGACGTCATGGTTATGCTTCGTAGCTTAGCTGGTATTGTATACATTGTTTATCTATAGGCATAGACTTGGTTACTCAATGGCATATGTTTACGAGTTAGACACAGAAGCGACAGTATTACAAGCGGCTGTCTCTATGGTTTCGCTGTTGTGCAGCCAACTCCCAAGCGAATACTTCTGGATCGGACGAATTTAGTTTCTCAGCATTTCTGCGTAGTCTAGCAGCAGTCGCACTCTCCGTCCCTTCCATGTCGAGTGCGCACGCCTATTCTCTGGCAAGCGCATTATATAGCCTCCTTGCGCATGCACATGACGCACATGCGCAGTAGCGCACGGCTGCGCCGAAAGGTCAGGCGACGGCTGCGGCAGCGGTAAGGAGCGACCACCTGCGCGGCGCGTGACGTCACCCGTTTTCGCGCATGCGCATAACTCACCAGCCGCCGCCTGCGCCGTGCGTGACGTCACTCGTGCTCCGACATACGCCGGCTCGCGCGAAGCGCGGTGTTGACTAGCGTAGTGAAGCTTTTCGCTTCAAAAACAGAAAAGTTCTATTGCTGAAACACTACACAGAGAACTTAGGCTTTCTTCTTTTTTTTCCTCTTACATAATTTGTGGAACATTGGTGGAGACGCGGTCTATGCCCATAAGTTACGCTTGCAAGCATGGGAGACGGATGTGCTTAGTCTGTGCCGTGGCGCGCGCATGGGTGTATATCACCAGCAATTTCGATGTGCCATGTATCCTTCGCCCATCAAAGTATATATTTTATTTCCTTTCCTTCATATTCCACTAGAGAGCGAAAGGCGCCACTCCGCAAAGCGGAGAAGTACCACATGCAGAAAAGACAGCTACTGATCCAAGGAAGTCATATTTCATCCCAATGCGTTCCTATTTCTTCCCAGAGTTGGGGCCAGAACTTTTCCTTATTATTGGACAGCTTTCAACTTTCAAGCCGGCCATTTGTTTCTTTGTCACTTGGAAGCAGCAAGCTGAATTTTCATCTTTCGCGCTCCGCAGCAAAATATTCGTTTCTTTTCGCAGTGAATTTTATCCCCCTCCTTTTTCGTCCATTCGCAACCTTTATTTTCGCTCCAAAATCCTTTGTTTCCACGCCACGCATTCTCACTCCCTCCTGCTTCGCTGCTTCTGTGTTCCATGCAAGGCTTATTTTCAAAGTAAAGCGTTCGGCAACTTAGGAAAAAGCAGATTCAAACCTGCTTTGCTTTAGCTTCGCATCGCTATGGCTCCTTTCGCCTTATTTCTCCTCGAATAAAAGCTGCCTTCTCATTTTGCTTATCACGGCTGCAAACGCCAGCTGCAACTCAGTTTTAGTTTTGCTTCTTTATAGTCCCTTTGTTCCTTCTTTTATCGGTCCATTTTTCTCGCACAGGAGAAAAAAAAACTAGATCGGCCTACCAAGGCCAGACAGGTTACGGTCTTCGCTTCCGAGGCTATTTACAGGTTTACTTTACAGGAATACATGTTTGAGTCATATTTATTATAATTCTTTCTTCTTGACTCCTTCTCTTTTTACCCAATTCCTTTGTGCTCTGTGCTGCGCATCTGTTGTTGTTGTTTGCCTCACAATCTGTTACTTCAGCGGCGGCTGCTCAACTCTAACACCGTTCCTCTTCTTTCAGGAGACGGCTTCGGGAGCACGCGGCGTCAAGATTAGTGAAAAGGCAATGGCTGGCGCCGGCGATGGTGGATTCGCAAGGGTGCGAGAAACTATCAGTGTCGACAGTCGCCCCCTCCCGCGGAAAAATAAATGGTCCTTGGGATCTTGTCAGTCTTCTCTTTGAAGTGTGCGTTCATTCGATTTGCCTTACAATTCCCCCCCCCCCCCCCTGCCCCCACCTCTGCCTTGCCATGCAGTGCGTTTTTATGTATTTTATGTTTATCGATGGCATTTAGCTGTGCAAAGAGCAGCTGCTTGCACTTGTATCAGGCACCAACACCAGTTTTAGGTTCAGAGCATAAAAGAAAGCTAAAAGACTGGTATTGAGAGCCTGAGCTTCGGAACCACTTTAAGCATCCGGACGGCGCGTGACATATAGTCGTACAGCGGCACTCTCCTTTGTGACGACATCGATGAATGTGTGCTAAGAAGCTTATCGATCTTTATCACGCATGACATCTCTCGTGCACACATAAAAGTAAACGTTTTAAACGGAAGGCGCTTCTCATGCACAGTAAAGATGCAAGTGCAATGCAGGTTGTAGGTATATTCAAGGAAACAGCATTACGCGCGCATTGGCTGTTCATTACGGACAGGAGGTACTGAGGTCGGAGAAAAGATACATAGCCGATACCTGTACATCATACATTCCAGTCATTGTACTATGCAGTCAGCGAAATTAGCCAACAGCGTTCACTGTGTACGTTACGCCATGTTAGTGGGGTTCTTACCCACACTTGGTTCAGTACGCAATATTTTCCTCCTCTTCCGGAATATTTCTTTGCTTCATCCTTGCCTCTAGTTGGACCTGTCTATGCGACACAATATTCTAGCAGCCACCTTGAGAAATAAGAAAAATCGATGAAACCTAAATCTAGATTGCTGTTCCGAAAACGTCTAGGCTTTACAAGAAGCCGATGATGACGATGATGATGACGTCCTCCGGCTTAATGGCACATACGCACGGCGGGGAATTGGCCAGGTTGCATTGCGGATCAGAAGTCGATATTACACCATCTGTACACATGTGCTCCTACTTTTTTCACTGCTGCGAAAGACATTCAACAATCAGCAAAACCGCTTATGTCGCGGCAGATTTGGACGTCCAAAGGGTGAACCAAAACAGAGAAACAGTGAGACCGGGGCTCGATTCAAACAGGACCCGTCCCAACTGCGGCTGCTGCAAGCGAAGCGAGGTGGATGGGTAAGCGCAGCGGAAACCCGTCGCCTTTGTACACCATGGATTTTTCCGCCACCTGTTCTTGCCCACGCTTCACCAAGCAGCATGTTGAGGTAAAAACAAAATATCATTGCGAACTCCGCCACAAAGAGTGTAGGGACAAAGAAAAGAAGAAAAGTGAATTTGTAACGGCGTACTCAAGGAAAAGGGAACATGCTATATGTGACCAAGCCGTCTACAAACTACCGCTCTGCCTCGGTGACTCAGGGCATTCGTGTAGGATAAATGGGGCTCAGGTTTCAACGCCTTATTTTCGCGCGTATTATCCACCGCTATTTGTAACTACCCCGTCCCTATGAATTTTAGACATCGTGATCAAAAATACAAACGCTACTTGCGCTGCCATACGCTCTCCTGCGGCAGTACATCAACTACTCTTATATCTGTGTAAAAAAGGCTCGGTCTCCTTTCAGAGAGAGATTACTTTGTTATGCTCGCCCCAGGGGCGAATGCCCGATTCCGTTCAATTATCCTTCTCATTGCCGTTTATTGAGGCTTCGTCTTTTTCTGAATGTAGAAACTTATTGCTAACGGAACACTTAAACGTCTTAAGCTCCACAACCTGGGGAATTGACGACCATGCTTCAGGGACACATCGCCAGAACAGTGCATCAGATGACGAAAGAGATCAAACACATCCCAAGCGAAGGTGCACAGCGCTGTGTATTCGGGACTGGTCCAGAAATCCAAAGTTAACACGCATCCTTGATGTTATACGACTTCTTTTGATTGTGCTTTAACTGTGGGTTATACGCGATAAAATGCAGTAACTTCTTATGCATACTGCTGTCGCGGTTGCTCAAGGGTTACCGGACAAGCGAAGCGCAATGAAAATGCAGCGTCCCTCCGTGGATTAAGCGCTCCTCGCCGTCGGGTGTCCCTTTTAGTTTCCGTTTTCCATGCACTTTCACCCCTCGCTTCCAACACGACTCTCATCGGCAAGCAGGGATTATCTTGTCCGAACATGCATCGAGCTGGCAGGTTTGCCCGAGTGCAATCCTGCCCGTTCTTTGCAGAATCCCTTTGAGAAAAGTGCCATGTGACACTGATTCTATCCCCGCGCAGCCGACTTGAGCTCGAGCCGGTGGCTTAGCTTAGAGCATGGAAACTATTGCTGAGTGTCATGCCTGCTCACATTTTAATGTGCTTTGGCAACGAGGCTCTTTCCGTTCCAAGCTATTCTCGAGAGACACATCAAAAAAGAAATGCAAATGCATTACGCTTCTTCACTTCTGTGTCTCTCTATAACCCTATATTTCTGCGCTCGTAAAACGCACCTAACCCACTACTGCACGAATTTGGATTCAAAAATGGCCATCATTCTTTACTAATCTCTTTGGTTAACCTTCGCGGTGTCGGGCAGCAGCGGGCACAGTATTCGTGTCATCGTTGTACTGAGCTCAAGTGAACGCCTTGGAATTTTTTTTTGCGTTTATTGCAGAGTGAAGAAAAGTTCTTTTCAGCTCGATTCTTTCGAATATATAACCCATCTGCGAAGGAACTGATAAGAACATCGTTATTCCCATCTCAGCGATTTTTGGCAGTTCGAGGCTGCTCTAAAAAATGAAAAATATTAGGCCCAAGCAAGCACCACTCATTAGATTCAACAGCCTGCCCGTAGCTGGTTGAATCGACGCTTGTGGCGTCGTTGGCCGTAAGCGAGAAATGCCGATGGAAGCAAAGAACCATTAAAATGCCGGGAGAGGTGTTCAGATTGACGTCCATTTTTTTAGGGGGGGGGGGGGGAGGGTTGTAATTATAGAAAAGTAATTGAGCTGAAAAGAAAATTTATTAATTCGAGATGCAACGAAAGGTCGTTGATTAGAGCTGAATGAGGACCTAGTAAACGTGTTGAGGTCTTTGTCTTACTGATGTTTCTTATAGACATGTAATGATGCGTGCATTGGAAATTATCAGTATACTAATTAGGAATAAGGTGGTTGTGTGAGTGTTCGCCTTTCTGCCTATGCTGATGTTCGTTCAGAAACCTGAGATGTCCTTATTTCTAGAAAAACCAGATTAAAATGCAACTTTTTTTGTCTTTTCCCGCCACCTAAGGAAACTCGGATGTCAGGAGCGGAAGTGATCCCGTGGTGAAAATTCGGAAGTGAATGGCAGTGTAACCTAGTCTCAAAGGCCTGCGCAAAATAGACTATCTTCCCGTAAGAGCAGTTTTGCATACAAAAACGGTTGATGGTGGTGATACCTGCATTCGCTAATGCAGAATGTAATTATTTGTAATGATAAAAATAATTATTTTCTGCTTCATTAAGAATCAAGATAAAGCCTTCCGGTCAGAGCTGGAACACTCCGTAACGGCGGGGAGTTCCTGAGGGTTCCGAGGGTCGCCTTTCGCATTTTGCCGTGACCGTAATTCAGCCGTAGGGACGAGATTCGAATCCGCGACAAAAGGCTCCACATCCGAAAGCGACAACAACGAAGCAACCCCAGCGGTGATGTGCAAGAAATCCAGAAAAAACAGTTTCTGTTATGTCTGGAAAACTGGTTATGTCTGATGAAAATTTCTTAAAGGAACCAAGCTGCGGAGGCATGAACCGGAAGAAATGAGGCGCCTGGAATTTTTCAATAATTTCTAGATTACTTGCAACACGACATGACGACGTTATTTATTTAAAAAAACTGTCATTCGACCGAAGTGGCAGTGGTTTGCTCATGCTTGGCTCTATCGAACACGAATGCTGGGTGTTACAGGTGGAGCACGGAGCGTGTCCTTGGAGGCACTTTGATGGCCATCTGTGGGGTGGTCTAGCACTTGACAGGCCTTTGAGTATGACGCGAAAACCGAAGGTTTCTTCATAAAAGCATCACCGCGCCGCAAGTAGGCCTGACATTCCGGCAAATGGGAGTCTTGATCATTGGTTGTGTGTTTTATCTGTGGTTTGGAAATTTTCATTAGCTCTTAATTCTTTCATCAAGGCGAGGCAGTTAATAAGGCAGTTTGTCTCGTATACGAATAAAATGTTTTCGAGAAACGAGTCACGTAGAAAATATCGAAAGTTTTATAGACCGACACAGGGAGCCCCATTGTGGCATATGTTTGCTCAGTTATAACTCCTGATCATAATTTTGTCTTTGAGTAAATTCAGGTCCCTTGTTTCTTAAAACTCATGTGACAAGACGTCATCGGATTATTTTGCTTCCGAAATTAGAAACAATTTCTGTAAACTCATGCATGATCTCTTGAGCAGTGCCTTTTCAAAATTATCATTTGCCTTCTACAGGAGAAAGAGATAGTGGTTGGGAGAGGGGCCAGAAAAGAGAAGCCACTTTTTTATTTTTATATACTTCAACACAGGTCACCCCCATGGTCATCATCGGATATTTGGTCTTTCTAATTCGACTGTTTGCTCTGCCACGTTGAACTCCGTGTCCTTTTTGCGATTTTTTTAGCATTATTTACCATTACCCTCCTCCTTCCTCCATCGTGCCTGCTCCGGGCTGATTGAGTGACCGGGAAGAAATTTGTTTCCAACCCAACGATCCGCGTGTGGTCCAGCGCTGGCGGCTGTTTATTGTAAGCTCTGAGCGCTGCTGTTCCGATAAACTTCCTCTTCGTTTTACTTTTTACACTAAGCCTCGTCTTTATAGCGTCATACAATCATTTCTAAAACCTCCTGCTGCCTTCACTTCACATAAGCAACATAATCAATTTCTCTTTTCTTCCGCTTCCCGTGTCGTAACTGCTCGGCATCAGCGGGTGTTACCCCGAACTTCGCGCTTGGTGAAACAGGCACGTGCTGTTCTCATTTAATGCTGAAGCGTGTGAGAGAATCATGAGAGACAAGAGAAAGAAGCTCTCTCTCTCAATTCGGAGGAATAAGCACAAACTCTATGCTTTCCCTTTTACCCCTCGATAAAGATCATAGTATGACCAGAGAACAGAAACAAGTGCACTCACTGTACCCTGCATTCACTTGCGTGCTTCTTTTTACATTGTTCCTTGTTTCTTTTCCTCCCCCTTCCTCCCCATAGCGGTGGTTAACAAAGGCCAGCAACACAATGGGCAGATGAGTTTACGCCCCGCTTCCGCCAGGAGTAGCCTATAGAGTGTGAAGATTTTCAGCGCCGTGTTATGGTTTTCTCGACTACACATTTGCGTAAAAACAGCCGCGCTTAGGTGCGAAGAGATAATTTGCACCAGCCTGGCGCGCTGTGTTTATCGTTCTCTGCCCAGGCACAGTGAACGCCGACGTTGCAGACTCTCCGTTCCGTGACCAAACTTTGTCCACCCTTGGCTTGGGGACCGCAGTGCAATGGTCCCAAAGCACTGCTGCTTTATGTCCGCCGGGAAACATGCACGGACAGGAAGTCAGCCTTGATTAAGTTTCTTAATGTGCTTTCGTCTCGTACTGTATGAGTTCGCGCATAAATTTTGCATTCTGTTCGATACTAGTGCACACTAAGTGCTCCTTTTAGGAATTTCTAATACAGAGATAAAAACGTACCTTGGACTGATAGAAGTTGTATTGACTGCTTGAATGCTTTCTGTTTGCCTTTCTAGCACTTCTAAGATAACAATTTAAATTATTAAGAAAGTTTAGTAATGCCACGTTTAGCAAAGAATGCTCCTTTAGATTTATAAGCACCGTTATTCGCCAGGTGCCAGCTGCGTGCATTATCCTACACGACGCTTGGAGCAATGCGCAGCCAGGCGGGCATCGCTTGTTCTTGTGCATTCCACTAAGCGTGTGTGTTCCAGCGCGGCCCTATAAATTCCAGCGTGTTTCAGCATGCTGTTTGTGTAATGAGCGCCCTTCATTCGAACCTGCATTGAGGCCTAGTGAGCATAAGTGTCCCCAGTCAAAGCAATCCTGTAAAATGTGCTCCTCCGGCTCTGATAGGCGGTCCAAGAAGGCATGTATTGAGACTGCTGACGACGTTTTTTCGAACGCCGCGCGAGCGTTGCGTAAGGCATTGAAACCCTCTTCTAACTCTTACCATAAAATAAAATACGAAAAAAAAACAGCTGAGGTCCCTTGAACGCAGCTATTCACCGCACCTTTCGTTACTAGCCACTACCTTGCTCACTGTTTAGCATATGTCGCGAGCCTTGTGCCGCCTCAATTCGTTAGTGTGTGTGAATCCCCAAGCCTTGCTTATTCACACAGTCTCGCCTTCCGTTTTTCTTCCTCTTAGTACTAATTAGTTCGCACCGTGCTCATTTAAGAAGACACGACGGACGAATTTCTTTAGCGGCTTCCGTTTTTCGGAAGACCGGAGCGACCACCACTCCCAGCGTGGGTGCCAGTTCTGTCAGCCACGTAAATTAATGCTGAAGAACTTCCTTGCCTCTATATATACAGAGCATCGGCCCTGGAAGTGAACGAGAGTTGGAGTTCTAATTCATTAGCCACCAGAGCTCGCTGTTTTTTCCTCTTAATTAGTTGTTTTGTGCGATAAGTGATAGCTTTGCTGTAGCTGCTGCTTTTCGATTACGGTGGATGCTTGTTTTTTTCGTCCCTCTTTATTTTTATAGTGGCTCTGTGCTTAAACGCTGCACTCGGAACTGAACGCCTTTATAAAAACCCAGTCGCAGGAAATTCGCAGATGTTCATTTCTACTGGAACAAAACAGCGCGAAAACACGGGACTACAGAAAGGAAGTACACAGACACAGCGCTGTCTATTCCTACTTTTATTATTCATAACACTATCTGCCAACTGCGCTTAGGAATAATTTCATTACAGCACCTAAATATTCCAAGTCGTGCATGGCAAGGCACATTCAAAGTCTATAAACATACGCATAACACATCCTTCTTTCTCCTCGAATTCCCAGCTCAAGCGAACGAAACCAATCCGAACCAACTATTCCTGTAAATAAAAGGCAACTCAAACAACGTTCCCAGCGGCTATGTTTATGTTGGTTGATAATACGTAACAAAAGTGCATTGAGAATGCGTGAAAAGGAAATGGAATTAAGCGAGAGCTGCGCTAAGCTGTTGGTCAAGACGAGAAGACGGGGGTACAAAAGACTGCAGTTTTTTGGAACTGAGTTGAAAAACAGAGAGCAGTTTGAATGACAAAAAGGGATTCTTGAGTTGCATAGAACGTTGAGACTTCAATAATTTTTTTTTGCAGTAAATACCTCCAATTTGAATCCTTTCATATACCAAAACTAGGGCAGACAACGTGAAAAGAGCAACCTAACAAAGCTGTACTTCCAATCTAATCACAAACCCAATGCTCACTTCTCAATCCCATTTGTTAACGCCCTTTCAACTGCTACCACTTGCTCACGCTAAGGGAAGCTGAGACGACGTGCACAAAACGGAGTCAAAAACAAAGAAAGAGGCAGGATGGTGAGTACTGTTCTATACACGCAATATTATACGCGGTAGAACATGTAGAGTGCTGCTTGCACAGCAGCCCATATACGTTCAAAAGATATCGGCTTAGGGTGCGCAGTTTGCGCGCACTTTGAAGTGCGCGGACAACTAAATAATGTCGTTATAATTAAAAGCAACACGTCATAACCACGTCGATTTTGGCGGGAGAAACAAATCCTGGGATGTCTCGAGGTTCAGTGTGACAGAAATCACAAAGACGAAGAAAGAAGACACGACGCGCGTAGACTTGTCTCGCGTCTCGCGCAGTTCAATGTGTTAACGTACGGTCTTTGTCAGAAGTAACCAGGCAGGCACGAACGGCCTGGAAGCGGGAGCGCGTTCGAGAGGTAGAACTGCGTGGGCCTTCGCTTGTTAGCTAGCGGCTACGAGATTACGGCTGACTACGTTGCTCTCCGTCCGCACGGTGGTTGCGTGGATTATAAACACCACACAGCATCCACGCGGCGAGCACGAGGGAGCAAAGCAATGCCATCAGTGGTAACCTCGGACCAAGCACTCGCTAGCAAGCACAGGATAAAGCAATGTCACCTCACGCCTGCGCTTCCTGACCGTTCGCGCCTGCCTGGTTACTTTGAAGGAGGACTGTGCCAACGGGCCCAGCTATGTGTCCGAGAAGTACGATTATAGATATCGTTCTAGCTCACAGGTCTGTGTGTCTGTTGTTGCCAGGAAGAAGAAAAGGAAAGTGCACAGGCCTGCCCACTGGCTCAAGACGAGCCACAATCGCTGCCAAGTGCAGATAGTAGGAGAGTTCAAAGATGTGGTAGAAAGACAGGATAGAAAAGACGCGCGGTATAATGACCCAGGCCGATCCCGGAGGCAGTGCAATACCGGGCCAACCGGTGGCGGAAGTGAAGCAACCGTCAAACAATCCGCCACATTTCCAAAAATAAGTCCAATATGTTGTGTTCAAATGGGATCCGTATCAGATATTCTACAGACCCCGCTGAGTATGCAGCCCATCACAGGGCTCACAGCGGTCGCCTGCTTTGGCTTGAGGACAGGCGATGGAACTGGTTAAAGGGTCCTTCCCAAGCGAAGTATAGGGAGTGACAATAGCCATGCTTGGCACTGCTGTCACCGGTTTGGCCTCCTTAACCAGCGTCGTGAGACGCTTAGTGAGTTGCGATCTTTTTTTTTTTGGGGGGGGGGGGGCAGCTGGTAGGCTTTGGCTTTTCCGAGAGCGCGTTAGGAACCGCTGGCCGCGGCTGCAACAGCGCTGCAGAGGCCTGTTGAGGTATTGGATGATGTGGCGAGGCAGACGGAGATGCCTAAAATAGCGACACGCATGCCGCTGTAGAGCGCGCCTTGTCGTCTGGAGGCGTTGGCGATAACGAAGGGCGATGTGGTGGGTACTGGCCAAACGTGGTCGCGGAGGAAACGAAGAAGCGCTAACAAGCACGTCCAAAGGAGCGGAAAAGGCAGTCTGGCAAAGCTGGTGCTGAGCCTACCTCGTGTGTCGCGAAGAGGGACGTCTGGGCCGGAGACGCTGGACTGGAGTGGTGGGGAGGCGGCCAGGGTTTGCCAATGTGGGCAGGGTTCCGACGAAGGCTGCGTGGGCGAGGGCGAGGCTGGTGGTGGGCCAGCTGCTGGTGGTGGCGATAGCACGTCCGCAGTGTTGTAGAGTGGCAGAGGGCAGTAGGAGATGCCGAAGTGCGCCAGGATGGCAGCGCGCAGCTCGTCGTACGGCCGGCTGCCCAAAGCAGGGCAGGCGAGTCGGCGCAGCAGGTCGGGAGGGATGATATCGCAGAGGACTGCGTGTTTGAAAGACTGGATGGTGATGCCGTTCAGGTACAGCGCAGACTCAAACTGAACGAACTACCCGCCGACGCCTTGAGGCCGGAACGCCAGAAGCGGCGGGTCAATGGCTGGGTCCTGCCAGCCCGCCATCTAGGAACGCAGCTGCGGGAGAAGCTGCGGCTCGACGGGTCACCGCAATGTGGAGGTCGCCCAGGAAGGCGACCGCGGCCACATTTATTGAAGGCTGCCGAAGAGGAGACAGCAGCGGAGCGGCGGCGTCAGCGTCCAGCCCTGGCCAAGGTTGGTTGGTTGGTTGGTCTCAAAAAATGCTGGCACATACCCACTGCGGGGGAGTGGCCAAGACACAGGCGGTTGCTTGCTAGAGACAGGAACGTTTCGACAAGAAAATGGGTAGTAATAGTGTGTAGGCTGATCGATTGGAAGACGCAAGGACAGGGGTTCTGTTAACTTGGCCAATGCCTCGACCGTTCTCTCCAGCGTGTGCTGGGAACACTTCGTCATTTTCGGTATCAGGCGCACTGCCAGCCGAGCGGGGCGCTACAATGTAATAAACTATTTTTCTCTTTGTGTTTTTCCGCACACTTCATTTTCGTACATCAGTTCCGCAGCCTTACTGATGTCGTTGGCGCTTGGTTTTAGACCGATTTCGACCTCTTCCTTCATGGCCTATGTAAACTGACGTTGTGTTAGATGCAGAGAATTAATGTATCGTTTACTTTTCCAAGCGATGACAAGAGCTTTAGAATACACGTCCCTTTGGAAGCGCCATTTATTGGCTAGTTCTGACTGAGAAAACGACAAGAGAAAAGCTTCAGAGAAAGGACAACATTAATATTTGCTGCAGATGAAAAGTAGCTGAAACTTCCGTGTTTCCTCTGTTTCGCTTGGAATGCACCGGGTCCTCCTTTATGATGTGGCGCTCGGGAATATTCTCAAGCTTATGCTGCACGCAACACAAGTACATTCGAAGTCACAAGAAACACAGCTGCCGCTGAAGCAGAGCTGGCACAGCACCGTACGTGAAATGCAGAGGTCGTGAGTCGTGCACACCTGTCGTGCGCACCTTTCTGACCGGCGCCATGAAATTGTATTTTCTACAAATTTTTAATCAAATTTTGTTTTATGCAAAAAAAATCATTACACTACAAATTTCCTTTCGAGCAACAAAGCAAATAAAAATTAAAGGATTCACCAATGCTTTCTATAGTTTCGATGACTGCTGTTTTGGTTCATATAAATGTCTTAAAGTTACCCCTCGTTTCTCTACCCTTGTCTACTAATCATGTTCTTCTAGGCCAAATTAGCCAATGAATGCTGCCATCCTAGCGGCAGGCTCGTATCAAGGAATTCCGAGCGAAGTTCAGCGCTGTAAGCCATGTTTTATTAAAGTTTCATGACCAGGCTGGTACCAAGGTCTAAAAGGCATGAAACAATAATTGTCGGCAATCTCTTTCAGCAGAAAGTGTCCTTTGAGAAAAGAAAACAAGCCAAAAAAAAAATGTGAGATCCAAGAATCTTCTTGGGCTTCAAGACTAAAAAAGTAAACGGAAGTTTGGGGCATCCGCGTTCGAACTGAGGCAGCATACATAATTGCAGGGGAAACGAAAAAGTGCTTTATTGACTTCACCAGCACGTTTGACCCAGATTTCACGGACGTCACGTTCTGGGGAGTTTCGGAAGACGGTAGGAAGCTGGAAATCAAGATAACAGAAGCGAGAAGAGGGTTGGCGCCGAGAACCAGGAGGGAGACCTAAAAGCAAAATAGAACACTCGGCGACCTTTGGGTGCGCTTAAGTGGGAATTCACTCCACAATCCGATGTTTCGCCGTTGATTTTGCTTTAGCTTCTGTTTACTAGGGTAACCTGATTCTCGCCTATTTATTCTGTAGCATTTAGGTGCAAGTGCGGTTGTGAGAGGTAACTTGCTATTTACGGTTTCTATGGCGTCATCGAAATTAGGAAGTCATGTTTTCAGTTTGTAATTCAGTTCCTCTGGCCGTGCTACGTGATATATGACTGAACTCTAAGGTCTTCAATTTTAGTCAATTCTCGAGCTGTTAGAATGATATTGCTACAAGAAAAAGAATTTATGTAAGCAAGCTGTTGGCGTGGATTTCAAAGGGAATGATGCTTTCGTTTTCCCAGCACGCTCTTATGTCAAGTAAAAAGGGAACATTACACAGATTTAATGGAATACTCGTATACACCTTGTAATGCTACTAAGAAATACGATACAAATATCGAATTCTTACTCAGAACAATTGTGCACACCTGTCTGTTGGCTTAGGGTTATGTCAGGAGCTCCATTTAAGAATGGCATGCTCAGGTATCGCCAGCAACTACATGGCTCCTTCGCCCCAAGTTACTTCACTCAAGTTGATGCTATCCAGGAAACTAAGTTTTCCTACGATACTGGACCGCCGCGGTGGCTCAGTGGTTAGAGCGCTCGGCTACTGATCCGGAGTTCCCGGGTTCGAGCCCGACCGCGGCGGCTACGTTTTAATGAAAGCAAAACGCTAAGGTGCCCGTGTGCTGTGCGATGTCAGGGCACGTTAAAGATCCCCAGGCGGTCGAAATTATTCCAGAGCCCTCCACTACGGCACCTCTTTCTTCCTGTCTTCTCTCAGTCCCTCCTGTATTCCTTCCCTTACGGCGTGGTTCAGGTGTCCGCCGGTATATGAGACAGATACTGAGCCATTTCCTTTTTAGTGGCAAAATTGTACACAGTGCGCTTTTCCTTATGGAGTCAGCATTCGAAAAAGTTACCAGTCGCAGAGTCGCGCCACAAAAATACCGCCAACATTGGTTACAACGCATTAAAGCCGGTATTCACACTGATCGAGAATGCTTTACTGATAATCCATCGATTGGTGCGGATTTGCTGGTAGATATGTTCCTCAGTTTTCGGTGTGAAAGCTTATAGTCTCCGCCCAGAATGTGGATTGTTTCTTCATCACTGTCGACATCAATAAACCACACCTCTCATCGCTTCGGATTGCTGGTACCTTTTTCTTTGTGTTCATAAGCCCTTTCTAAGCACTGCCGAATATTAACCGGAGGAGCGAAAGCTAGAAAATCATTCCTACAAATACAGGGGCTGTAAATGTACTGCCAAAAGTTGCCGGTAGCACCCATGGAATTAAGCGCGTAGTGGAGCGCATGCTAGTCTGGCCTGTACGGTTGAAAGTCGGCAGGAAAGAAGCAATGTGTCACTGCTGCACAGCAATAAATTTTGTCCTTTCGGACAAAAAGTTGGTCCTTTCGTGAACGAATTGCGTTGCACCAACCACTTGAACTTAGGGGCTAACTGTTAGTCTCCTACGGATCATTCCTTAGGGCGCAACTGTTTTTCCGAACTTAGCAACTTAGTGCGGCAACCGTTCACGCATATAGCAACAGATCAAACAGGAACAAAAATTACTGTGCCTGCGGCGAGAATCAAACGCACTCTCATCGATAAAGAGCCGGGCGCTATCGAGTTTACCATCGTTGCAACAGGCTCAGCTTTCCGAATATATATTTGATATGTGAAGCATGGAAAAGATATGTATGTAGTGTGCGGTTTATTTCACGTATTCGTGCAATGTGTGGCTATTTTATCCTTCCCGTCAGGGAGACACAAAATTCAGCACATGCCACATGACGACTTGGACACACTTAAAGACCAGATACGATCAAGCATCGCAGCATAACATGCCATCAAGGCATACGTTAGTGAGAGGCGCATTGTTTTAAGTAACGTAAAAGAGATCGACGGACTTACTACACGTAGCTATGAAGGCTATGAAAACGACCAATTAGAAGTTGCCTCTTCATTTACACCCCCATCCCTCCTAACAATTTCCCGAAAGCGTCCGAGTGCCATCCCTCCCCTAAAATAAAAGGTTTCATTCATTCATTGTCGTACGCTTCAGCAGCAGGCTATAATAAGCCCTAAAACATAGACAACGTGCGTATAACGACGTTCTTCGCACTAAAATCTTGAGTGAACCGTCTCTGACTGAAGCGCGGTGCTACGCGTCGGGCGCTGCAGTGATCGTGGCAACGTTCACTCTTTCACTCCCGCTGCCGTATTGGCGTGCTCTTTTCTTTTTTTCTCGCTGCTGGTGCGGGTGTATGATCTAGTCTTTCCGCCGAGCACCCTGATCCTCGGCCGTGCGGCGTACACTGCATGGTGCCGCGACACGATAGGCAGTTTCCCGCTTCAAGCACCGCTTCGCTGCTAGATAGTTTGAAAACATACACTTGCAGCAAAAAAATTAAGTTGCGCACATCCTTTACGGGCACCACAAAACTCCCCCCCGTACACGTTCCTAACAGCGCAGTATTCATATCGCCGCATTATCAGCTCCCTATCGCTCGGATACAAATGTCTATTTTGGAACAGCAGTCCTGGCCTGAACAATGAGAGCGATAGTTCTCTTGTTCCTGAACCATTTGATCCTACTTTTTTTTTCAATTGTTGCCTACTCTCATGCACTTCATTTGCAAAAAGGCCACTGTTTATATAAGCGGCAATCATGTCATCACAGTTTATTACTTACAACACCGCAGAACAAAAAAGCGGGGACTAAAATGCTGTCATTCATTCTCTTTTGGTCTCTTGGCTCCATTCGTTCGTCTCCCGGAACTAACGGCTGTTGTAACTTTCGAAAGGCTGAAAAACTTCTTAAAATATGCGCTCTACCTTCATGACCATGAAGACAGAAAGACGGAGGAAGTAATTTGATGCAGTGACATGACACGCTCTATAAGTGCCGAAAGGCCCTGGAAATCATACGAGAAAAGCAGCAAGGAGGCCCGCAAAAAAGTCATGAGCATACACTTGGTGTGCTGTGCCAGAGAAACCTCGCTAATGTAACCTCCGCATTCCACTCCGGCACCTGCATAAATCAGTGCTATGCCAAGAACATTTTCCGGACAGGCACATAAACAAGCGCAGACAGAACTTTTGTTAAGTTTCTTTCTCCTGTCTATGTGTTTCTTACTGGAGCCAAATGATCTGATATAGCACGTATTTTTAGATTTCCTCATGTCTTCAAAGGCGAAACAAACAAAATAATCAAAGGGCGACAATTTTGTCGCGACGGTGTTCGGGTGGTCAAAATATTATAAACGCTATCTCGCCTAAGAAACAGCCACAATCCCTGTCTTCCATTATGTTTTCTATGAAACGGCCTATATTGTAAGAGCGCACGTGAAATCGCATTTTGAGAAGTACCTGTATTCTGCCAACTCCGACAAAAACATAAAAATTACTGCGGCTTTGTGGCGACTTACTTCTTCCCTCTGCCAGCCAGACACCATACCTCCCACTTGCCAGAGGCACGAGCGTCCTATTACGAGCACACGTGAACTCTCGCCTGCGCATGACTGGTCACTGAACCGCACAGCTAGCGACCGCAATATTCTACTCCGCCGAAAGCGCGGCGCGGACAGTTTTTTTCTCGCTCTGCTCTACGTTTTCACGCTGCCATCACTCCAAAGAAGCGCGTCGAAGGAAACTGAATACGTCAGAACTGGCGACGAACTTTCCTTCGCAATGGGAGGAGTGTTTCACATCACTGAAAACGAACGTGCAAGATACACAAGCGTGGACCATGAATCAAAACACAAATGGCCAACAGAAAGGGGGCGTACACGGACAGACACCGGGCTGTCGACCGCTGCTCGATATCGATGGCCTATGTCTCAGCCCGGGGCTTGACCTGCGAGTGGGTCGAGGCCGCAGCGGGTGCCGCAGCGGGTGCCGCAGAAAAAGGCCTCTCAGAGGAAAGTTGGAGATTGGAGCTTGACATGCCGCCACCCGAGAGACGCCCCCGGGGCTTTACTTTCCCGTCAAACGTTTCCCCTCTTCAGGTTCCAGCATGTATTACACTTGCCAAAGCTAACCACCCCGCAGCCTTCGATTTCTCCTGGACCTTCTCTCAAAGCCTGCCCACGAAGCACCATTGTTTCTGTGCCAGAGGTGCACTCCGAGTCGAGAGCACACGTTGAGGTTTTTGGCGAGCACTCAGCGAGAACCACTCTTCAGCTAATGCACGCACTCCGCCTGTAGAGATTGAAGTAGAGAATAGATGACTGGTAAGTTCCGCCAGCATGCCCACTCACGTGCGGCTACCAGTCCGTTGAACCTGTCGGCCACTGACGCGAGCGGCAGCAGCGAAGGGCGCGATGTTGAATGCTGTAGCCTCATTTGCTACCCTTCTGTTCTTTCAGTGCACGTCACTTTACATCGAGTAGGAATGTATGCGGGAGATGTCCTTTGTGGAGCTCGCAGTTGGGGTCGAGGAGGTGCCTGACACGTAGATCGGAAGCACAGTGGTAACATTCCCATTGCTTGGGAACAATGGTTCCGAAACGAGAAAGCACTCCTGTCAGCTTCCAGCCTCTTTCGCATGAAACATGACGACGCTTCGAGAACAGGTCACGCAAACGTTCCGGCATAAATTTAAGCTAATGGTTAGCGCGCACTCCTGACTGAATTCAGACTTCGGGTATGAATGAGCCTGCAACACGGCTCAAGCGTATCAGCACTTGCTTCGTAGTTGCGCTGTTCTTGTAAATGTTGTTCCAGCAATCAATCTACCTTCTTATATATGCTATTTTCATCTTTTAAAATAAACTATTTTTGGAACCTTTAAAAAAGAAGCTTTTCACATTGCAACAGAACCATCAAACTTGGGCCAGGGAATTTAAAGAAGCTTACTTAGCGTCACTGGTCCCTCTCGAAAGCACTGAATCGCTATGCAGGAATATTACGAAACATTATTTTTGCAATACGGTGGTTTTCCATATTCCCTTTTTTTCTGTAAAGCATATTATCTTTATAAGCACTGATATGAACTTGCAAACCAGCGTTCTAATACGTAGTAGACAATTTTGATGGCTAGCTTAGGTAGTTGCATGATTGTTAAACGTTTACAACAAAAATCACCAGTCGCGTTTGTGCATTTTCATACTACAGTCGTAACTGTTTCACCTCACTTAAGCTGCGTCGACTCCGCATCGCAACTGTAACAGAGCAGAATGTACAACTAAGGCAAGTTATGAGCTCTGAGTATGTCGCGAGAAATAGAATATTTCTTTCAAAGCGAGGTTTTCATAAATTACTCTTTAAATCTACGACTAAGCCCTTTGAGAAATAAAGTGCAGCCCTGTCCTCATATCACTCGTCCCTTCAAGACTGCTGCTACCATTTGCACTTAAAATATTTAGGCGACGTGACGGCTTCCTGTGTTCTCGTCGCTTTCTAGTAGCGACGGCCGAATTAAATCGTTCAGGTGCTGATTTCCTTGTACCAGCCAAACCCAATTAAAAGAAACGCTGCGGAGCGTCGATATGAAAATGTGTTTTATTAGAAACTGCTTGCCGCCCTTTGAGAAGAATTCGCTTTGGTTGCCGAAGTGGCAGCTCTGTGCTTTCAGGCAGCGCTTGAAAGGACAGTCATTCTCGAGGTGTTACAAGATGCCACAGGCCCGCAACTGTTCGCACGGGATTGAGGGGTGGCGGGGTTGGGGGAAGAGGGGGGAGGGCAGTCCGGTTTCGCATTTCCGACGAGACGAGTCGCGATAACTGCTAATGGTTTTAGTTAATCCGTAGCACAAGACAGGTGACTCGTGCCCATAACTAGGTCCACCTTATCTCAGTAACCCTTACCACGGGTCCATGGGGAATCCCGTTAATAACCAATCACTTGCTTCCTATCGTTTTGTTTGGATAGCATCAAGAAAAGTAACGACCCATTTCTGAAGCGCTCCGCTAATATTGAGGGTGGAATAGGGAATGGCGGCTCCAGGTTTCTGCGTTGTGTAAACATTGCCACCATTACCCACTCGAGGCTCCTTACCTTTTATGTTTCTCTTATTTTTCGCGGTAATTACTAGCCCCGTGATCGAAAGAAATGCTTCGAGTACTGGGGTAAATGGTCAGGAAAAAATCTTGTTACGTGTGCGTGGCATTCAATTTTATAATCCCGCTTCAGTTTGTAACTATATATGCCGCGCTTCAGAGAAACGCACCGTTTATTCAACTCAGCACATATAACCATGAAAACTAAAATAATCATAAAAATTTTCTATGATGAAGGTACGCGATAAATATTCTGTCTTATGACATTTTTTCGAAAGAGATGTTTTGCACTAGTAAAGCTCCATTTCCTCTAATTTCTTTTTTGTTAGCGCTACTGAAGCATATTAGTTTTACATTTCATAGTCAACTAAGAGAGTTTTCATTCGCATGCTGAATTAATAGATATAAAACTGAATTGAAGTGGCGTATAAATTTTATACTTTTCTTCTGTCGAAGCTGATAAAACATCGTATTGAGGGGTGCAGTTTGAACATTAGGCAGAAAACAATTAAACGGAATGTCATAAATATCTCCTGCATATAGACCAACAAACATAGGGGCGCTTGCGACTGCCGGAGGCGAGTGGTTTTCGCATGCGCGATAGTGTGCTCAGCGGTACACGGTTCGCTTTCCTTCATTTATTATGCCGCATAGGAATCGTCTTTCATGCCCAGCTCACAAGGCTGCATATTTTCAACGACTCCAATTGTCGTCCATTAGTCGAAGCTTACGCGAGCTGGTGAAACTCCAAGCAAAGAAAAGCTCAGTGCGCCCGGTGAACGGAGCCGAGGATCAGTGGACTATGGTCTACTAAAAGTTCAACTACACTAGCAAGTCTCGCTGAGGGAGCGTTTAAAATGCTCGTTATTCTAACAAGTTTTGGACAGCAGAGCCCAAAGAATAACGACGCCCTTATTTAATAAGTCGAATTTTTGTCATCGCATAAGGGAATTTATTATTTTTTTGCCGAACTTGTGCCAACGTATGAAATCTTTTTCACAGTAAATTCATTTCCTACGCATGAAGTCAAATCGCGGAAAAAACAAAATTGCCATGAGGAAAACACTGTCTCGTAAGTTTTTCTTTGTTCTTGCCTTCGAGCCGTTTAGGACCCACTCCACGAAAATTGGTTGAGAGCTTGCACGTTTTTCTGTTTAGGAAACTCGGCAAAGATGACGGCGAAGTTTAAATTCATAGATCAGCGACATCAATTGCTGGTTTGCGCATATACCGTGCTAAACAAGAGTTTTTAATCGCTTTTTTTTTCCCTTGGCGCTCTACTGAACATAGGGCGGCTAAACCGTATTCTGCTTTGGTATTGGTTAACACATGCGCAATGTGTGACACCATCACTGCTACGAAAGCAAAGATTAAATTGCGTAATTTACGCAGTGAAAGAGGAGCATAAATTTCATCTGGGCATACGATATAACCCAAGGTGATTGCATATTCTTTCAAAAAGATTCCTACAAAGAACCGTAGTCCGTTTGAGCGGACCTCAACGTCTCAATGCTTGAAGGCAGCTCACATGCCCATTCACTCAGCGTCATCGTCGTCAAGAGAAGTGATGGTGACTTCGTCGCCCTGTGGCTGAATGGCCGCACGTAGTACTAGGTAACATTGTTTTAAGCAGTAATATGCAGGACTTTTACGAAACCACAAATCAACTAATACTGCAGCAGAACATTGCTTCTACTGTCCCCACGGCGCCAGCAATACAGTTATTCTAAATTAACAAATGCATGTAGTTCAGTGTCTCTCATCACATAGTTGACAACCTTACTCCACTACTGTCCTAATCATTGTACATATTTTCAGCGGAAGCCAAGAGTGGACGGCTTCGTGCGTACAACACTTCGGATCGTTTACCGCCACTCTGTACCTTTCGTAGCAAGAATATCTTCGCTAAGCTGTTCTGTAAAAGGCATAAGGAGGCATAAGGCATAAGCACTTTAACAGCCTGAGGAAAGACAACGAGGCTGCTAGTGGAGACTAGGGAACTGTTTTTTTACCAGAAGCAAAATAATGAACCCTTCTGCGCTTGCCCTAGAACCTATTGCTCATTCATTTAACCTTCCGTTAGGTGCACCTAATTCGTTTAAAAAAGGTATCAGAACGTCTCAGACTCCTCTGACACGCCGTGGTTCTTTCATTAAGCGCACGAACAATTCTTGCGTTGAGCGGCTGAGGGACTTTTCCCGAAAAAGAAGACGAGACATGCACAATGTCAGACGCCGCGAAAGCCTTGTGGCCTTCGCTGCGCTATGGTCTAGGTTAGTAATCGTGTCAGTTGCACAGCGAGACACTGATAAATCTTTTGAGTGCCTCCTATTGATAGTGAATCAATGGAAACGCAGTTGTCTGGACGGTAGCGCGCCTTTCATATACGCCAATCAACTGATGCTTTGAAGAACATTCCGCTAACTACTCATCTTGAAAAGCTCAGTTCTGTTTTCGATGTGCACCGTCTTAAAGCTGTAGCACGCTTTTACCTCTGTGTGCCAATGCGAGCGCGTAAGCGCATGAGGGCATCTTATTTTAAACATGTATCACGCGAGCCATTTAATTCGCCGTCAACGTAAAATGATTGCACACCGTTATGGCTGCGATGCTTTCGAGGTGCTGCCCTCCTCTTCCATTTTTCCGATTTTAATGACATTTTTCAAGTTCATCCCATCGGGGTTCGCCTTTCATCCGCCACTCATCTTTGAAAATGCACTTTTTAAATGGAGTGATTCCTGCTCGTAAATTTGTAGGTGACGTGCGCATGTACCCCTTATAGCAGGATTCACTAAATAAAATATTTGTTTCGGGTAAACATTGGCTTCATACATCCCTCACAGCCTCTTTGTGTCATCGCTCAACAACCCTAAATCACTCAAGAGGGCGAAGCAAGGCTCCTTCATGACAGCTCTTAATTTCTAGTGATTCTTAGTTTCGCACTAACAGTAGAGGACGGATGCTCAATGGACGTAATTAAAAACACGACTGCGCTTCCACTGCAAGTAGTGGAAGGTTAGACTCCTATCAAGACAGGTTCTTATTTCTAGCCGTTTCCAATGCGTGCCTTCAGCTCCCTGAGTTATTATAATTGGCGGGATGTCATCGCTGCTCTTCGTAGAAAGTTTTTACTTATGCGCCGCATAGGATTCCTGTACCTCTCTTGTATGGTCGTCCGCTGACGAAAGCAATAAACATAGCAATTTTTGTCTCGCAATTACTGATGTGTAAAATGTTTTAAACAAAATTTACCGTGCACTTTTTTGTAGGTTCGACATAAGTTTATGGCACTGTAGGCTGATTAAATTTTATAAATGAAAAAGTTATGTCAATACTTCGATGTCTAGACACTCAGTGCGACGTCTGAAATACGCAGTGTTCAAAATTTATCCTTGTAGTTTGATCATTTTTAGTGTCTTCAGTATGCATTAGATAACCCAAAAGGCACTTTTATTCCTTTTAGCCGGTCGATTACAAGGCAGTACTCACAATTTTTTAAAAACGATGAATTTACTCTTGTACATGTGATCAAAATGCATCTTCTTCGTCTTCTTATTGTTATCTCTGCTTTGCCAGAAATTAAGCGGTAAGACATATTAACAAACGCGGTCTACGGCAAGAGCAGTGAATAAAACCGTCAGCATTGATGTAAATGCTTTGATATTTGTTGCACCTGAGTCATACACTGAGCTTGCATATATGGGCTTATAAACGAGGAGAACAGGAGCCAGAGGAATTCTTAAATGATCGCAGGATAAGTTAGCGCAGTAATGTCTTCACCAGGCTGCTTCAAAGACTTTAAAGACATTGACATAAAACTTGCGAAATTTCTCTAATTGCTTGCTTTTATGAAATCACCTACATGAAGGAATCGGCCGGGAAGCGTGCTTTCAGCGCCAAGCAGTGCATCACTCTCTATATCCAAACTTGTCTGAATACAGACAGAACAATGTTGTGAGATAAAAAAGGAGGTTTGCAAGAGGGAAGGAAAAATAAACTGGGGGAGGGGGGGGAGATTTGGAAAGAAGCCATCAATGTACGACAAAATGAAATGAAGATGATATAATAGAAATAAAAGAAAGAAAAAGGTGAGAAACGAAGAGGGCATAAATAACGGGAACGTAAGGAAGAAAAATAAAAGATAATAGAGGAGCAGTTCTGTTCTGTTGTGTTTACTGGGAGGGTGTAATGGTAATCTACACTGTTCACCTTTAACTTTGTTTTTGCACATGCGCAGCTTTCCCCCCATTGACCATGCATGAATTCCTATGCAAGCAGCATTATTTTGCTCTTCCGTCCTCATAGGAACAGCACAAAGAGCAAAGAGTGTTCCATTCTGGGCATACCTGGTCCCCTGCCCGGGTTTTTACAGACTGGCGGCACTTTGAGCATATGCTTCTGAGCATTCTTCATAGAGCACTTTACGGCCCGCTTCCCATACATCTTCCTTCTTGCATCTTTTACTTCGTTAGGAAAGGAAAGAAAAAGTTTACCTCCACTTTCTTTTCGGTGGACAAATAGGCAGTGGCAGCAGCATACGACCACACGAAATACAGTGCCGCTCCAAGCTCTTCCGCTTTACCCAAAAAGTCGTGCCAATAGACTGCATGAATTCGTGAACACTTCCTATATATTGTGGCATGACGCGCACATATCTAGACTCTCTTTGTTTTACACAAAGGGCTTGTCTCATTTCTGGCGTGACTGTGGCGTTTTCTTCACTGTGCTCTTGCACACTCGTCGCTCTTCCTTTTATCCGCCTACCGTACTCAGTTCTTCTTTCCCGAACCCTTCAGTGCAGGAAGTGACCGAAAGCAGCGAAGCCACTGTCTTCATTGCGTATTCATGGCGGTGCCCATAGTATTCACGTATGCTGCGTCGTTCATGGAAAACCTTGGGAAAAAACAAGGACACTTTCCATTCCACGTCCCTGTTTCCCGTTTTTCTCTTTCCATTTTTTAAGTCGTCTTTTTCGTATAGTCCATACACAGGGCGTATTGCCTGTCATAAGTTACGCTATAAAAGGCGGCGAGTGAGATGACCAACACCAAGCATAAAAAAACAACGAAAAGATAGGAAATAGAAAATTTTCCTGTCGTGCTCTCAGTAAACACACTTCACAAAATACGGCTATGCGGAAAAAAAATTAGGTCGATGGCGTTCACGGTTCAACCGTAATTTTTTTCATCGGAACAAGCTATTAACCTCCGCTGCAAGCGGTAGAGACATTAGCTTTCTTGCAATGACCTACACCTATAACCACCTCATTGCTTCAGGGCGTAAGGCGTTGTTCTGAAGACGCTGTGCGCATGTAAAATGAGAAATAAAAGGCCCATTAAGTGCATGCAGAGCTCAGTGGGTTTCAATAAGCGAGAAAGCTTCATCGAGAGTGCCATGGAGCTAACAGCAGGAGCAGTGTCTCTTGTATTCAGAAGAGCATATGATGATCTTTTTTCCTCAAATCCGCAAACGTTCTCCAGAAGCTTCGTTGAATTGAATTCTAGATATTGGGACCAGTAGCTGAAAGCCAAAACTACTGAGCCGCTTTTATTTGTTCAGCCACAGCGGTGGGTGCGAATTTAGGCATGACTGTTAGTTTTCACCTAAGGCATGCTGCCATATTGTCGTAATTGTTTCTTTCTTCTCCAAGACATGTAAGGTTCGGGGGCGTACACTAAAATGAAATGGTATTTGTAGTCCTCTCGCTTTACGTGGACTACGGAGGCCTGAAGAGAGAACAGAGGTAAAAATAAGAAAAACAGGCCTTGAATGCGACTTTCGGAAGGGCCATATACAGGTCGCTAACCTCGCGGGCAGCCGTAAACCAAGCACACGCTGGACTGCACGCTAAGAAAGCTCCGCTGAAGTACTCTGTTAGCAGAACATTAGCGCGCCGTGCTCAGATATGTATACGGGCACAGCCTGACATCGTGCACTCGATGCAGTATTCACGGGCTGGTAGCAGCAGCAGCAGACGCGACCTCTGTTTATTCGCGGTCGCGGCATCAACCTTCCGGGTTGGGGTGGAGACATGCGTCGAAGAGACTGGCTTCAGTTATGAGCCTCGTGCATTATATGGGGCTCATGCGGAATGAAGTACGCTCCAAGGATACCGTGTTCCAAAACGGTATCAGTGGCTGCTTTGCCTGCGGCAAGGAAGACACGAGGGCATTTATTGTGGCTTGTTTCGGAGCCGTAGGATTGCAGGTTGCTTAAGGTTCATGAGGGTTATAGTGCGTCATTATCGAGCCATAAATAATAGGAAATGTGCTGGTCCAAAGCAAGGCAGAGAATATTGTGTTTGCTTTAATATAACAGACTCTTTTCTTTCTGTTAGGTTGCATACTGAACATTTTATATTGACTCAAGAAGCATTTACAGCAACTACCCATAAATATTAACGTGTTCTAGGCTGAACTAGCGTTGGTCCACACTACCCATGAAGGTCAAAATGTTCGAGGCTGCCTTGCTATAACAAAGTGAAACTTACGTCACTGCGATAGAACAGAAGCATTTACGGCCGTCACCTGTTCGATGTACTTCTTTTGCCTGCAAGCAGACGACGATCCAAACTTGTGTAGCGTGAACGGGTTACTGTCGCTGTGGCTACAGACCTGTGAGAAAAGGGCAGAGTTGACAAACAAATAAGTAAGAATAGTTCTCATTATTTTCTGCGGAAAGTGGCAGTTTTCTGAATGAAAGCCAGATGGTGTTCTGAGAAGCTGCCGCGTGGTTTTCTTGCTTTACTAAGGTTGACAGTACTTAGATTAGAGCTTTGGAATTCCAGATTTCTAAAGCCCTGTTGCTTCTGCCACTGAGTGTTACGATAGTTGCGCACCTCGTCGGAATGTATCTGAAATACATGTCTAGAAGCAAAGATATTCGATGTGCGATTTGCCTTGCCGTCGACACGTCCCCGTATATATTTTTAAGACATGCCTTTGAAGCTGAAGATTTTGGCCATATTCGCCATTATATTTTGAATTATGCAGTTAGTTTTGTGCAGCTTTGTACAAACAACCTCGTACCAGGCGCTAAATCTAGCGATCTTTTCTATGGACAGAGGTTTTGTTAAGATAAAGCGATGCAGATATTATTAAAGTGTTGTCTGGCACGATTGCTTACGAACTGTTTTATCTCCTGCGTTTTATGTTGCCAGAGAGAAAGTAACGCCGAGCCCTACCGAAGCCTCTGTTTGCTGCCGCATCTGCAGCTCAACCCCCGAAGCTTGCTAGTGCAATGACTCATTCCGCTACTTCTACCAGAAGAGTGAGCTGAGGAACCAATACTCCGGCTTCAGCGGAGCTAAAACAATAGTGACTTGTTCTGTTAACAACCGTGACGTCTGTAGTCCCGATTTTCAGCACACGGAATTGGATTTTAATAGGAAAATGTTTCAAGCTCAAATTGTGGCTTCGGTCCAGGCACTTAGTCCGTTAGAGACCGTTTCTTTGAAGTGAGCTGCTGCGTTCTGTGTGTCTTGAAAGTTTTTGCGGGAGCACATTTTGGTCCGCTGCTTTACCCAAGTGTCTCGAGCTATGGTAACTTAAGAGAACGACTCGCTTGATTTGGAAGTTCTGCTAACTTCCAAATGCTCAGAATGCAGGCTGTACTCCAGTCATATTAGTTATAAGTAGCCACGTTTAATGCCCACAAGCACAAAACAGCGTGTAGAAGTTTATGTGAATATATGTTTTTGACATATTTTGTCAGACATACTGTCGCGCATGTTGGCCGATAATAATGTGTTCCCGTGTTAAAAAAAAATGGAGAGGCTCGCTATGGCTATTGTTAGATGCGGTTCCCAGAAAAAAAAATATGCAATGGTTTTGTCAGTGCGACTGAAAGATATGTGAAGATCGCAGATAATACCCGCCAAGAACCGCAGCCGTATGAATATGAGGTACCGAAGAATACTTAGAAGCTGCAGAAGCTCGACGTTACGACATGAACGCTCCCCCAGTATAAAGCACTGCAGGATCAACCTCGTTTGTGTGCGGCAGAGTTGTTCACCGCCTAAGCAAGCTTTTAGCAGCGAAAACCCAATAGACACTCAAGCGCGCTGGGCGAAGAGGTCTTCATTTAGAGGGGCCGTCTGTGGCGGCTCAGAGAGCTGCTATCTGGCCGAAAAAATTGGCCCCTTTCGGCAACCGCTCTGTGAAAAAGGATGGCGCATGGGCACTCCCGGCCAAAAACCGTGGAAAGTTGCTGCGGCAAGTGGCCAAATTAGATTCAAATACACTCTGTGGAGGCCCGCGCATGTTAAAAGGCCTGGCACATCGGGTGAAAGTAGAATGCATAAGTTAGAGTATGACGTTCCTGCGTTGAATTTTGTGGCGAACTTTGGGGTTTTGCTGGCTATTCTAACTTATTTATCTCCAAAGAGATTCTCATGCTTTTATCAAAGCGACAGAAAACAAAAAAACACATTAGGCATAGAGCTAGTTTTATTTGTGCAAATAGTAACCACTCAAAGTTTCTGGGAATTCTTAATTGTAATTACTTCTTGAAACTTTAGCAGACATTTTAAGCCAGAAAATAAAAGAAATTAGAAACTAGTTCATTTCATGTTTTTAGCGACAGTTGAACGTCGAACTTTTCCCGGTTTGATTGGTGCCGGCTTCCTAGAAAATCGTAAAAATACCTAAGCTGCCACTTTCACGTAGGGCAAATGACAATGCTGTGCCAGTTTGACAGCGCAATAAAGGAGATGTGCGGCCATTGTCAAATGAATTGCGATCGTGTCAAGTGGAAAAGCAACCTTCAAGCAAGAATACGTTTGCTCGGGTCGAGACTGAATAATGGCGCACTTGTTTTCCTCTTTTTTGGCCCGAAGGCAGCTGGATATAAATAAAATTTCTGTGTTCTTGTGGTAATGTTTCAATCATTTTATTCGCGTTTCATTGATCGCGAATGGTATGTGGGACGATGGGTGACCGAGGGTGTGGCAAGAGTTGTCACGAACCTTAGCTGGAGCCAGAAGCTCGAGCGCTTATGAAATGGGTGAGGGTGAAGGAGACTATTCTTGCAGCTCTTTGGTTTTGAAAAGCTGTAGTGTCTGCGTCAGGTTTTTCAACCATCAAGGAGTTCTTTCGCGTTATCTTAAAGGTTCCGGTAACGGTATTTTTTTACCACAGTCTCACAGTCAGTTCATTACGCTGGGGCAAAACAATGTTCGCATCGAAACTAGTTGAATACGGTGTGTTGAGGCTGACAGACGGTAGGCAATAATGCTACTAAAGGAAAGTACTAGATGATACTTATGTGGCATGATAGAGGCTGATACATACAAGGTCAAACCAAGGCCTTATAGTACCATAGCAAGGCACCAACGCAGAAAGTGTGCAACACACGAATAATCGACGCTGACTGAAGGTAACAAATTGTTCTTTTAGGAATTTGTGTCAAAAACATTGTCTAAACAAGGAAAATCTACCCGCTTCGTCGCCTCAACAAACGGTATTCTGTGCGATTAGAATTCAGAGGAAGCGAACTTTAAGCACAAATAATTTCTACATAAGTTTCAACACCTTTGATCAACACCCATGGCTGGTTCATTGTTTGAGTTATATTCAACGCTAACCAATGCTAACCAATGGTTCCCAATGAACTTTTATCTCTATTTTTTAGTTAAATCTTAGCGGCTGTCAAACACTAACTTGTGTGCACTGTGCACATTTCAGCGGTTTCCTTGACCCTATGGAAACGGAGACGTGAGAAAGCCCTAGCTTGCGGCTGTTCTTCGCTGGCTGGAATGCGTCGTAGCTATAAAATGTGAAGCTGACTGAGCGCGTTATATATTTCACAGTCTTCTCTTTGTTGTCATCATGTGTTATGTGTAGACCTTTATTACTTCATCAATGCGCAGTCAGCGTGCTCAAGTAATTATTCTAATGAGCTACTTCTCGCTCAGTTCCTGCAGGTGACTGGTGTACCTACAATTTGGACTGGACACTGATTGTTGGCTGAAGTAAGATCGACAGGAGAAGATGCTAGAGGGAAATGTACGGCTGCAGCTTAAAAGGAATGATAGATGAGCCCCAAACGAGTGCAGCATGGTGTTCTCCTTTAAAACGCGCACAAAAATAAGGTAGCAAGTTTGGCGTTATGCGGTTTGACGACACAGTGCAACGGAGGCTATAAAGGACGCAATATTTTAGGGATTAGAATAATTTCAACCGCACGGGGTTCTTTAACGTGCACCGACATCGCATAGTACACGGACCTCTAATTCGCCGCCACCAAAAGGCCACCTCCACGGCTGGAATCGAAACCGCGTTTTCTGGTCAGCAGCCGGGCACTATTACCACTGTGCCACCGCGGAGGCTATGAAACAAAGGCTGTCTATAATGTGACACGCGCAATTTTGCATTATATTATTAGAAGAGAACCTAGGAAAGAACTCAGTCACCAAGACTATTAGTGGGTGAATGTAGAGTGTCAGCATGATGAATCCTCTACTTTAATCAATGACTTTGAGAAATGTAATGACAGCAGTGAAAGCAACAATGGCACAGAAGAAATAACGTGCGGTTGAACGGTGGTAAAGGCTAAAGAGGACGTAGTTAAGTAACAAAAAAATATTGAGGCACGAATGCATGAAGTGTCGTAATCTCATTGTGAAAAGCTCAGTTCGTTGTTTCGTTCTTATTGCTGTCGTTTCCATTAACCCAGACTGAAAGTTGATTCATGACAGTTTATCTTTAAATGTTTCTTTGACATAACTCTACCTTGGCCAAAGCTCGACAAAACTTGGCCAAAGTTGTACAAAGCTGAGCGATGCAACTTGCTCTCAAGTACACTTTTCGTGGACATTAGCTCAAGGACGGCACATGATTTAAATAAAGTATGGTGGCCACAAATATCGTCAGCCTAGAGTTATGGTCAGCACAAATGAAACGGAACGAATAGTGATGATGTTCTTTACTCGTTTTAATCAATTACTGTGCTATTCAACCTCTTATATTTATCAACTTTTCTTTTTTATGTATTTTTTTTTTCATCTGCCTCCTCCCATCATAATCACCTTCCATCGTGACCCTCTTTTTTTCTCCTCTTCCCGTTCTTCAGTGTCGAGTAGCAGGCCAGATATTTTTCAGGTCAACCTCTCTGCCTTTCAAGTCAATATCCCTCTCTCTTCATGAGCACAGCAGCAATATTTGTTGCGTGCACATTTTCCACTGCTGCACTTCAGATATTTCAATTGCTGGCCACTTGAGCCTTTCAATATTTGTGCGCTGAAACACATAACACGTCTTAGCACAGCGAAGGCTGAATGCTGCTCTCCGCGCAGAAAACTTTCAGTTTAGAAGTAACTTTCTCTCGCCCATGGTATGTGGCGTCTTAAAAGAGTGCATTTGTGCGGTGTCTGAGCTACATCATTAAACTATTATTATAGCTTTCCAAAGTGTCCAATTGTTTTTTATGTCCCCAATACATGTCCTGTGTATAATATGCCCTGTGCATAATCCACATCACTTTCCGTCGATGACTTGGCGCGAGACATCAGTGGTGTTTTTCGGCGGCGGGCTGCTGATCGCCAGGCTTTCGAAATAGCGTTCTTAACTCCTCTTTGCAGGCCTCCCAGCTTGTCAGCTTGTCCTCGTGAGTAGCATACCACCCATGCCACCATGTCACTCAGATAAACGACATTGACGTGCATAAGGTGCGGCCTCTTCTGATGAGATCTTTTCTCCGAAACTGCTACTCCCTCGTTTGTACCGGCTTAAAGAGTCTTACACATTGGCAGCACCGTACCGGAACAGATGCCGGGGTCATGACGAAGACCTATGGCCACGAGAGGATAATTAGTATCCTCCGTGACTGGCCTCGTTGAGCCACGGTGGTAGTTCCGGCATGACGACCACTCCGAAGCTTCATAGTGGGGTGACCGTTGTTGAAGGTGGGAATCGGGGTCTCTGCTCGACGCAACCACGGTCAAGACGACGCCCGCTCCGACCAGGAGAGGAGTGCCATTGAGTGAAGGGGTACCTTAGTGGAGAAAGAAGTCTTGGTTTTAATTACATATTTACAAGCGTCATAGATCAAACGTGAGCTGTTTCAACTGCTCCCGCGGTCTATATTTATATCCTTCTTCCCTAAATTCCCCAGGATGAGGAAGCCTTCGCCGGGGTGGGAGTGGCCTGAAATTTTCACTCGAGCTCAAACTGACACCTCGCACATATGGACACGTCCCCGTCACATTTTGAGCCCGAGAAAGAGAAGGATGCCGTCGGGGTCATGCGGATCGCAGTAGGGGACGCCAGCTGGCCAGCCAAAGGTTCCCACAGGCTGCGAAACATGTTCATCATTAGAGGAGACCGACGCGCAAGGCCGGAACACAAGGTCGGGAAGAGAAGCCGAAAGTGGTCGTGTGTCTTTAGAGATGCCAGCGAAAGTTGGGGACGATAATGGCAGCTTGCTGGCTGCGGCCGCGTCGGAGATTTCAGAAAGGGGTTGTTTTCAAACTTCAGCTCTCCGCTCTTTCGGGTCCCGCACCGCGACCGGGCGAAGCTCGGTAAATGCAACCAGCTGAGCCCTGGGTCCCCTCCGTGTGCTGCTTACAGCCGGCCTGGGAGCGATCGTCATCAAGTTGCTCGGAGCAACAGATCTGCACGCTGCCAACAGGCGAGACTTGCTGTCTCCGTTGCTAATAACAAAACTTGCTTTTTCCGTTCCTAATGCCGTGAACCGAGCCCCTCCTCTAAGGCTTTTACATGGCTCACAGTGAGGAAGATACAAGAACGATCAGGGCATACGCATAGGCCACCGAGAGAACATAGGGTAGAGAGAGCGTGCACCACCAAGACGCTCTGTGCACATTGTCATTTGTATTCTGTGTTGCAATATTATCGTCATTACTGCGGAATTATTATTGCGTTTTCTCGAGCCTCAGAAAAAGAAACCTCTCGCTGCCTCCTGCGCGGGTTAACCGATTACCTCTGCAGGCTGCTCTGCAGGCACACTACCTGTGCAGGCTGTACATGCGGCGAAGGAAACAAAAGTGCGAACAAAATTCTTTTTTCTTCCGTGTGTATGAAACGAAGTTCTTTAGCCACTCTGAGTACTTTGGTTTTGGGACTCGAAAAAACGAGGAGCTTGCAGGTAGAGCTGCTGGCTAAGAAATTATGTGTCTGAAACGCATAGATTCAGCATTTCAGGCAGACTTGTAGAATATAGTAGCCTACATGCCACAGAAGACCGAGAACAAGCAGCATTTGATCGGAATAGTTTTCTTCCTGGTTTGCCCTCTTTAGACTGACGGATTTAAAGCCGTCACCGATCCGGCACAGGTTTGTTTCTGCATTTCCCGTAGCTCAAGGTGAAGACAGAGCGAGAGATGTGCACTCATAGCACATAGGGCCAGCTGAAGCAGAGGAAGAGTGGCGTAGGTAGGACTGATTGCCTCGTTCGAATTCCGAGTGCTCACCCACTGACCTCTATGGCGTGACCTACCCGACTTGTCGGCCACCCTCGATTCCAGCCAGCCCTCATCACGCAGACAACCAACTTACGGAACGATAGAGAGAATGAAGCACATGCAGAGCCCCTCTCGAAGATATCCGTGCCACCACGCTGCCGCTGAATCGGAACGGTATTCAGCCAGACATTCCAATTCTGCTCTGCGTCGCCAGCAACGATCGTGCCGATCATAATTTGCAGATTCTTTATTTCTATATTTTTAAATATTTTTCTCTTAGATTCCTTTACTTTCCACGCCTGCCTCTTTGTCAACACTACGCATAGTTTTTTTTCTATCTTTTCCGTATTTTTGCCGGTCGAGGCAGTGACGAAATTCTCGAAATACCTTTCCATGCGAGTGCCGCGTAGATGTTTTGCTTCCATGCATTCCGTTCCGTGCAGAACACCGAAGAACGTATGTTCTTTTTCCTGTTGTGCTACAGGAAAGGAAGTTCAGATGCGTTCCAAGGTCGATGCGGATTCCTTGTTGTGCGCGCTGCTTCTGGCAATGTCGGCACCATACGCTGAACATCTCTTGTTTTCCACCCGTACCTAATAGGAAAAGCAACCAAAAGAGAATGCAGGTGAGAATTGATATAGAGGCTCTTGAAACAGCGCAGATAGCCGTATTTTTTTTACCGCATTACGAAGTGTCTCTCACAGTAGCACAACGTGACCAAAGGTTTGAAAATTCCAGAGCGTCATAGATGATTATGGTTTATGGGCGTTTAACGTCCCAAAGTGAGTGAGGCAATGAGGGACGTCGTAGCAAAGGGCTCTGGAGATTTCGACCATCTGAGGTTCTTTAACGTGCACTGACATTGCACAGTACACGGGCCTCTAGAATTTCGTCTCCATAAAAATTCGACTGCCGTGGCCGTGATCAAACCCGCGTCTTCCGAGTTAGAAGCCGAGCTCCGTAACCACTAAGCCACCGCGGCGGGTCCGTCGTAGATGAGTCCAATCACGCCAGTTTTGCTAAGAGCAGTGTGGAGAAGTATATTTTTTCAGTGTTTCAGCTCTTTAGTGAAGACAAATTTATTCCACACTACAGTGCTATCTCTGCGCCCGTGCAGTTTTTCATGTTAGACCCATAATCAGGGAGGTGCCGCTGCCTCTTCATGACGATGCCTCTTCATCTTGCTGGTCTGCAACGGCCGCCCAAAGGAAACGAATGTACCAGTAGTGACGCCAGCTGCCAGGAAAACATACTGTACTTGGTTGGAAATGAAGGTTCCTCGGCATTTGTGCTATGAGCAAAAAATCTAAAAGGAGTCTGCGTAAGATGACTACTTGTCCTCATGAAATACGTCCACTGTCATCACGCTGTGAGGTGTACCAGCACATCCGTTCCTGTTGGTGCCTAAACCGCCTACACACGACATCAAGATCAATTCAGTAGGCAGGCGACCTCGATGTTCTTCAGGTTCATGTCCAGGGACCAACCAAGGACAGGAGGTACGATGGCCTAGTACGTTCTTGCCATTGTTGTAATCGAGCGGGGCTCCTTTCAAAGTCTATTTAAAGTCAAGAAGGTCAAACACATTAGTACCCGCTCTCTCGTTCTTGAAGACAACGGCACAACTGCCAGCGTCATTTATGATGTCGAGAGGTCAATACTTATTAAACAAAGGATCCAAATCATTGAAATAATACAAGCTCAGCGTCACAGATAGTCACGCTTGATTAAGCTCACTTTCCAGAGCGACTGCAGTCCATCGTATGTGAAATGTGTCCGCTTCCGTCACGCCGTTCGGCCATTAATCTCGAAACCGCCTCAGTACAAGAAATGTGGGAAATTCGGGCACGTTAGTGGCGTCTATGGTAACGCCTTAGTGCGCCCACCATTATGTGAGCCACATAGACGCGACATTTGCCACGCAACTCTCTTGAAGTAAGCGAACTTGTAGCGGCGCTGGCATCGCCAGCGGCACTGATGAAGAAGAGCTCGCTCTCGCTGAACAGAACGCTTTCGGCAACCAGCCTGGCCAGCAACGCCAACAGCCCGCTCCGCCGGCTCATATGCTGCGGCTACCGGGACTCCAATAAATGTGACCTCCTACCACATCTGGGGACTCCGGACGACTGCCTCGACGCACGCAACGTCGCTACCACCGGCTCTGCGCTCCTGCCCGGACCCTCAACTTGACCTTGCCGCTGCACGCCTGCTGGTCGCACCCAGCCTTCGGCAGCTTCTTCTCGCCGCCATGCACGCGCCTACCATCGCATGCGGTAATTAAGCTCCTCCAGCCGCATCAGCGCTCATTCCTTCCTCGGCTGCCCGGACTGCCTGCGTTTTTTGCGAGGGACCCCGTTTTGTGGCAGGCGCTCCTGGACTCCCACTTTCACGTTCACAACGTGTCCAGCCAGCTACTGCGCTTTCAGCCCGCCAGCCGCGAACTCCCACCTGGTCTCCTGGCAGAGCTGCGGTTGCCGCCTCCTGGCGCCGATATTTACGCCGATTTCAAGAGAGCCTGACGGCGTATTTTGGCTTGGAGCTCCCGCCCACTCTCTGCGCTGCTGTTCCCGACTCAGAAGCTCCGGCGCCACTCGACTCACTACCCCTGGCCGCATTCCCTAACCGAGCTGCTCAGCTTTTCCTCCGCCAGCTCCTACGTCGGAGCCCCTCCCCACACCGGTCTGCCCACCGTCGCTACCCCCAAATGAGACCCAACCCATGGTTTGGCAAGGCGATACCCTGCCGCCCGACCTGTTGTGCTGACTCGCCTGCTCTATCTTGGCGCTCTCGCTCTCGCCAACGCAGCCTTCGTCAGAACCCTGCTTATCTCGGCAGAACCTGGCCGCCTCCCCGCCACTCCAGCCCAGCGTCTCAGGCCCAGCCGCCCCTCTTCACGCCACACGAAGTAGGTTAAGTACCAGCTCAACAAAGTGCCCTTCACTGAAGTTGTCGCCAACGCCTCCTGACGACAAGGCGCGCTCTGTAGCAGCGTGCGTGTCGCTGTTTTCGGCATCCCCGTCTGCCTCGTCACAGCAGCCAACAGCTCCACAGGATTCTGCAGTGACGTCGATGCAGCGGTCAGCTCATGCTAAAGAGCTCTCGGCACAACCCCAGCCTGCTAGCAACACCTTCAGCCCCTCCAAAGGTCCGCACTGCACTAAATGCCGCACGACGCACGTAAAGAAGGGCAACCCGGTGTCAGCAGTGCCAGTGATGGTGATTGTCACCAGCTCTACTTTGCCTGACAAGGACTCTGCACCACTGCCAGCACCTGTATTCAAGTTAAACCAGGCCACTGATGTGGGCTCTTTTTGCTCCCTAACGGTGTTCACATCTTCAGACAAGTCTGACACCAGTGGCTGGGCCGTCGTTACAGGCAGGTTCACCGCGAGCCCACCGCACACAGCCTCTCACCCACTGCCGGTGTCGTTAACAACCACGCTGCAGCGTCATCAGCCGTCGTCTACCAAGATGCCTAGGCTGACCAGGACAACGGACGTTCCCCTCGCGAACGTCGCGGCGCTGAGGGCACCTCCGGTTGCCGCTACATTGCCGGCGTCCTCCTCCATGAATGGTTCGGCGCCAGTGGCAAGGGCGCCGCTCGTGCGGCCGCCCGCTGCGTTCAAGTCCATCACAGCTGGCAGTGCGCATGTCCCAGTCCCATGCAGTCCACCTCAGCCATTCCCCTGCCTCGCACCTCGCAGCGCCTCCCGTAGCCGCCTGCCTGGGTACAGGGCCGCTCCGCCTGGCAGCAGTTACGAGAATCTCACGGCCCACGCCACGCCTAGCTGCCCTCAACTGCCATCACGCGTCCCGCGACGCCCTCCGCATGCTAGGCCGCAGCGCCACAGCCAGGGTCACCTGTCTGAGCCGCGCCTTCGGAACCCGGACACCCTGCACTATTCTTTGACGGTTTGACCAGCATTTTGTTACCACCGCTTTGTGCATCATCATTCTCATCCTTTGGCTCCCCTCGCCCTTTGCGAAGCAGCCAGGCTCGACCGCCCGAGTTTTCTTTTCCCGCCCGGTGGCCTTCACGAACTCTGACCTGAACTTCATTAGCATGTAGAAACTTGTACATGCCGTTTTATTTTTTTTTTATTTTTTCGCGCATCGCGCCTGGGCGGGGGGGGGGGGGGGGGGGCATCTGTAGCGGAGCTGGCATCGCCAGGGGCTCTGATGAAGAAGAACAACAGCTCGCTCACACTGAACAGAACGCTTTCGGCATCCGGCCTGGCCAGCAACGTCAACAGCCCGCTCCACCGGCTCACCAGCTGCGGCTACCGGGGCTCCAATAAATGCGGTGCTCCTACCACAAACTCTCATGGCACCCATAATGCTCCTTAGAGGGTTTGTCTTCTGCAGATGGAATCGCCGGTGCTGAGGAAAACTTCATTCAACACACACAGAGACCACTGCTAGGGTGTGTCGACGTCGTTAAAATTAACCACTATATACAAGCATATGCCAGCAGTAGGAAGCCGGCCACCGCCTCTACTATTTGTCCTACCCCTGCACCTACCTCTCTGAGTAGCGCAAATCCGCTGACTAGTGGACTTGAAACCAGTGCTTCAGACATCACCTGGCAACCACTGCAGCAGTCGTACTTGACTGCATGGAGTCTGAGCAGGCGGCGCTCTCCCAGTGTCCCTAGGGCAACAGCTCAATGAGCCCAATAGCCAAGATCCCAAGATCCAGCTCAAGGCCAGCAGCTGCAAGTAGACGCAGTTATGAACGCCATGCAAGTTCTGCGGTCTCACCTACACCTCTCCAGCAGCACAGAATGCACTGCAGGTACTGGACACACTTCATTCCAACCTAGCAGCTCTGCAGTAGCAGTAACAATCACTCCTCCAGCGTTATCATTAAAAAAAACTGAGAGAAGCATTCGTTTACTAATGAAATACCAATGAACTCAAATCCCGCATTTCGGCATACGAAAATACATTTTGTTGAGATCACGTTCCTTAGGTTGCCTGACTCGTTCACGCCCGCGGGTCCCGGCTCGGAACTGTGGTGTCGGACTCCGTTGCGAAATAAACTGTGCACTAATTTATTTCATATTTTTACTGTCGAAATAGGAGCATCTGGGTAACAGACCATCAGCCTATTAAATGCAGTTTGTATTACCTAGATCCCTGGTTGGTGAATAGGTTCTTTGAACATTGCGCAATGAGGCGGGCAGTTCTGTACACTTGCAGTACTGGCCGCGGCAGGAGCAGTGCTGGTGCACTCTAGCAGCTCGGTCGATGGCCAGCGAGAAAGACGGAGTCATCGAACACTGTTGTCTCAATTTCGTCACTACGTCAAGTCTTCCGTTCGGAGCCCCCGTGGTAACAGAATTTCGAGCTGCCTCTCAGGAAGCAGCGGGTGTGCGCAAGTGTGCAGTTGCGGCGTCAGAGGTATGGATGACCAGTGGCAGGCGAAAGCCCATTCAATTAACGGAGCTCATAATCATGATTACGACGAAACAGAGGCACCCCCGTCGCGTCGTTCATTCATGTTCCATGCCATAACCGGAAAATGTATTATCTAAAAAAACCTATTTCGGACAATTTTTCTGTGAAGTATGTTGTCAAATGATTTAACTCGACCATGTGTTATTTATAATTAGTGTAGAGAGTTCTCGAAAATGATTAGTTCTACGTGTGCATGCTTTCCTTCACGCGCAAAGACATGTGTTTCAAGAAGGGTCAACCTGTCAGAAAAGTTTACTGTTATCACCACCAAAGGCTATGAGCTTAGAAAAAGGTAATGTATTCATTCAAGTTTCATTCAATCGTAATACACTTCTCAATTGCAGCAGAGCAAACAATGAACAGATAAACTCTTACCGTACGTGGATATTACAACTCAGGCTACTGTGAACTAAAAATGACTACTGTATTTGATCTCAAATTGGTCGTCGCGTCGTAAAAGTCCACACTAAGTTACGCACCTGGAATGGTCTAAAGCTGGCACTGAAATACTATATAGGTTTCAAAACGAGATATCTGATGCGCCATCAACGATTAAGGTGACCGGCTCAGCGTATCGCATATCGCCGATGCGGCGCCGCCATGAGAAGCACGTCACTGAAGGCAGCCCAGCTAAAAAAAAAAAGGCAGGCACGCATTCGATCCCAACGAGAAGTTGAGCACGAACATGCGATATTTAAAACCGTGCGATGAAGTACGCAAGGAGAAAACGGCTTGTTTATTGCTTCTTTTCCTTCGGATAATGTTAGGCACACAACTTAAACGTACTCAGCATCACCGATGCCATGCATTAACGGCCACAATTTGCAGAACTTTTACTTTCGCAATCTTTACCTTTAGAGGAAAGTTCTTTTACCTCAAATTTCCTAAGCAGAGCAACCTAGCGCGAAGAAACAAGGACGCGAAAGAGAACACAAAACGCAGGACGTTTCTTCGCGCTGGGTTAATCTGTTGGTAGGAATGAACCAACTGGCCAAAACTAAAATTCTGATATAATTCCGAATACTCGCTGACCACACGTACGGAATCTGTTTACCATTTAGGCCAAATTTTACACTGCCAATGCCATGGAATTAGGAAAATTTCCCGAATGAAAAATCAATAGCACGAACTGGCCAGCCGCACACGCAAGGGACAAAGTTATGATGCGAAGGAGGCTTATAGCACAGCTCGTAACCGACACAGGTGCCATCACCGCAAGGTGGGGGCTCAGGACGTTGAACTTAGGCTCCAAAGACAACACCCTGAGATGCGGTGACCTAGCGCCGATCAGTGGTATTAAAATAGGTGTCATTAGCGTCAATTTTTGTCCACCCATTCATTGATCAAAATGTTAAGCATATGTGGTTTCTGAGAAGTAGCTGTGGCATAGAAAATCAGGTTTCCAGTAATATTTTACTTCAGATCAGAACTTTAGGCAATCAGCTTCTTTTTTAAATGACGCAAACAAAAGAATATTTTTATGGATACTAGATTTGGTTCCTGACTTAGTGAACCAATATAGTGAAGTTATAGAGGCAAAACTACGCACGATGCTGTAACTCTCATTGCTATAGTTCTTAGTGCCAACCACGCAGCACTCACTGCCACTAAGAGGATGCAGCACAGTGCTGACATATCAGTGTTTAACTTCAGCGTTAGCGTGACAGCGGAACAAAGGGAAATTACATTTGCGGGTCGAAGGAAATTATCCGCACACAAATGGTTAGTATAACGATCCGTAAACGTTAAACACGATTTCCTTTACATAGAGGCGGACGGCAACTTAAAAAATCTCGTCACTGCCGCCAATTTGCCAAAATACCCTTTACTAAAGTTTTTTATAACAAAAAAACATAGTAACTTATTTATTCCAGAAATAATTTTCTTGCATTTCCCCGGTAATGATTATGTGAAATAAGAAACGTAAACAAAGTGGCGCCATAGGAAATGCCAAGTGCAAACTGTCTCGAGCAAGAATACTTTTCATCAAAGGACATGTATGCTCGTAATACTTTCGCAAGTGTAGTATAAATTGCCGCCTTAAATGGTCGAAATACATGAAACACTAGGATAAAAGCACAAAACCTATTTCTTTTACCTTGTTAATAGTTGTGGTATGATCCGAACACTTGCAGACGGCTGCAGCGAAGCTGGAGGAGGAGGAGGTGGGAGAGGAAAGGTAGGGAGGTTAACCAAAAAATAACCGGTTTGCTACCTTACACGAGGAAAAGGAGAGAGGGGATAAAAAATGTGAAGAGAGAGTAGCAGGAAGTTGAAATCACTATGCAAAGTCAGCAAGCGTTCGGTTAAGTCACAGCCTATCGTGCAGACCAGAAATTCTCAAGTAGCGGAGCAGTGCTTTGGGGGCCTTCACCACCGACGATCGCCGCTGCAGCCCCCATTAGTCCTAGGCACACCAGTATCGGGAGGACATCTGAAAAAGTGTGCTTTATTACGGCTAGTGCTTTATCGTCGGAACAAGGTCAGTCATAGCAAACGGCGACAACCAGTGGCTCAGGTTACCATGGCGGTTACATTCGCACCATCTGCTTATTCGCCTGGAGCGGGCGGCCCTCGTTTGAAAGGACGCCGCCACGTTTTCACGCAAAGCGCGACAAATCCGCAACGCCAACTTCTGAAAATCACGCGCGTTTGCTTACTCCCTTTCCTCGTTAGCGTTCTGCGAATGCACATTTTGCACTCGATATTGCGCTAAGCACGAAATCGTGCAAAGTCCGCTATACCAAAACTCTCTAACAATTATATTACCAACTTGTGATATCAATGCGTGGGAAATTAGCACTTAAGGTTGATGACGAAACCCAAAGAAGCAACACGTTTCCGTTGATGAGGGCGGTGTGATCTGCGAGTGATCGGGCATCGCTGCAAGGTTAGATAAATCACGTTGAGCCCTGCTGCGTTGCCCAATCACGAAGGTCACGTATGAGAATTAAGAACGCTGCCGTACGAACGCACCCCGTCGCGGTACTGAACCTTTTTGCCGCGTAGACGCAATAAGGCGGCATGCCGTGAAGCGCCTTAGCGGACGCTGTGCTCAGAATAGTCATTAAAAAAAAAAACAGCGGTGTTTCTAAATGCCAATTTTACAAAAACTATTTGGACATTGGCAGGTATTCGAGTTGCATCGACCTATTAGAAGATGCTCAATTGGATGCGCTCAGCGAATCGAATAGGAATATATTCGTATCCGTGTCTAAAATATTCGAACATTCGAGCATGACATCAACTACATCAACAGGCATGCTACTGAGTACCACTGGACCATAAAAACATGGCACAGCTTTGCCGCTACAAGGAATGCACGAAGAGTTTTGGCTGCGTCACCTGTTGATCAGTTCGCTAATTCTGACAGATTGCTCCAGTTTTCTGCCCCCCCCCCCCCCCCTTCAATGATTTCCTTAGCAATTCCGATTCCGAAGCTAGCAAAGGCAATGTTCGGGAATTTGTACGCTGATGCTTGGAAGGAGAAATCTTTTCATACTTTGAAACGATGAAATCCTGATCACGCTTTTCTCTCTGTGAGTGCCTGACGAAAATTTCAACAATATTACGCAGTATCTGGCAGCAGCAAAAGTTCTCCGTCACCAGCGACCCAGATACTGCCTTGCGCAAGGAGTTGTACTCTCAGTGGCGTTTACTCCTTTGCTTGGAGTGGACCAACAGCAAAGCGAATCCCGGGCCTAACTTATATGCCTTCCTATTATCTCCTAAATTGAAAACCTCCGTTATACTATACGGGTATACTATACTATACTATACTATACTATACTATACTATACTATACTATACTATACTATACTATACTATACTATACTATACTATACTATACTATACTATACTATACTATACTATACGTCATGCTCTGTAAAGCGTGTACCACCAGAAGCCGATCAATAGTGCAAATCATTTGCACTTGTCTGCTTATGAGCGGAATGCGAAAGCCTTTCCCTGTCCCGTGTTTCTCCTTTCTTTTGTAACTTTTTATTTTCTTCACTTTTTCCTATGTTTAGTTTCGGTTGTTAATTTCATTTTAGTTCATTTTTTGTTATTTTTTGTTATTTGTGATTTTCTTTTTTTTTTGTTTTCATTTTTTATGTTAATTTGTTTTTATTTGATATTTTTTATTTAATCCTTTGAATTTTTTTTTCACTTCGTTTTATTGACAGGTGGAGCGGACACTTCTTGTACACGTTTCTTGCGCACACGCATGAGACAAGAAAGGCTTTCGCCTTAATACGAGTAAGTGGAACAGCTACGAACATACAAGCAGCGTAGTCTAGTATCACAGCTGTCCTTCATTATAAACTTGTTCCACATTGCACTATAAAAGGGACTCAGAGTCATCTCTTTGTCGCATTTCTTAATACGTGCCTGCACTACTTTTGTCGACGTACTGATGTGAGCTGAACAAGGAGGAGGAAAAGGAGGAGAAGGGAAAGGAATTGCAGAGAAGTCATCCAGTTGAACAATCTGGTTTGCAAACTTGCAGCGCTAGCAAGGGTGTAAAAAGGTGAAGGAGAAAATGGAGCTACAGAAAATTGAAGTCAGTGAGTGAAAAGCGCGTGGTACAGCCACCGTCTAGAGGGCAGGCTTGACGCTCTCTAAAAAGAAGCACAGCCTGGTAGGCTTTCAGTGTCCTTGATCGCCGCGAGCACTGCGCGAAAATCTTCATCTCCATGAGGAGGTGTGCACGCCACTGTAATGAAATGAGAAAGCTATCCGTTCAAATTTCCTCACCGCTTATACATCTTCGCTCGGACTAGATTTCGCAGCTCTAGGCACTGGATACCCAAAATTAATTTTGTGCGTCGCATTTTTTCTGTGGTGTTAAATTTTGAACAGTGAAAATTAAACAAATATTAAGCGCAGCTCAGAGAAAGTTAGCACTCATAACGAAATATTCACGGTCCAGAAACGACCCAAAGATACTTGCGTTTTGCATAGTAGACCAGAAAATATAAGGCCTATATTATGTGTGATATTTGTTATTTTTGGTCGTTCTTATTGCACTACTTGAGCTATCAACTACTGCTGTTTCTACGAATTTCATTCCTCTCCTAAACAGTGCAGAAGAAGCTCTGCTTTACGCACATCCGTTTTTTTTTTCTGTCAAGTTCACTAAGGCATGCAATTTGTACGAAGGTGGCATTTTTAAAACTTCGTATATGCATCACTTGACCATAGCGAAAAACGGTGCTTGAGACAGGACGAGAAAGACTACGCACAACCACCTCTTCTGTCCTGTATTTCGCTTCATTTTCGGCCATATTTTATATACACCAGTAATCTTATCTCCTGACTGTTATCACTTCATTTTTTCCAAAATGAATTGTTTTTAATAACGCAAAGCATTAAAAAGTAAATGCAATTATTTCTTTAGTAATCTGCAATTCGCTGATGACATTGCCTTGCTAAGCAACTCAACAGACGAAATGACGCAGAATGATCTAGGCAGACAAAGCAGAGTGGAGGGTCTGAAAATTAATATGCACAAAGCTTAAGCATTCAAAATTTTCGGGAACTGCAGTTAACAAAAAGTAGCTAGGCGTTGGAGGTAGTTAAAGGACGTATAAACATAGGGTAGGTGGTGACCGCCTATCCGCACCTTGAGAGTGAAATAACTAGAATAATAAAAATTTGGTGGAGCGCATTAGCCGGTACTCAAAGATTGTGACTGTCAGTTTACCAGTACCCCTCAGGAGAAAAGTATATAGCAGCTGCATGCTACCGGTACTCACCGGAGGCTAAAGCAGTTGGAGTGTAATTGAGGACAACACAGCGAGCTATGAAAAGAAAGTGGTAGGTGTAACGTTAAGAAGCACGCAGCACGAGAGGTACTGTCATCCTGTTCGAAATCTGGACGAAGAAATCGGCCCAGGCAGGGCATGTAATGCGAAGGCAAGATAGCCGAGGTATTTAACGGTAACAAAGTGGATTCTAAGAAAGGGCAAGCAAAGTAGGGTGCAGGACAAATATAGGCGAGGGGTAGAGATTAGGAAGTGTACGGGGATAATGTGTCCCCGTCTAGCACACACCCCGGTTAACTGAATAGTATGAAAGGTGCCGCTGCGGTTAGAGTGGGCGTAGTTAGGCTCTAAATGACGATGATGATGATCCTGTGTTTCTGAAGGGGCTGAAACCTGTTCTTCCATCGCGAGAAGGAGGGTTGTAGTGATTGCACAAACTCTGTGATAAACAGCCTTTGGCCGTCGCTAGCGTAGGAGCTCAGTGCTTAAATTCCAGAACTGTTCAGTATTGCGGTAGAGCATTTTTTTATTTTTCTGTGGTTTATTCCAGCAGAATAATTTAATCCATTCGCTAAAAAGGTTAAAGGGAAGATATTCTGAAAAAACACGAAAATAGAAGCTTAAGACGTTTCTCACTTTTTTTTGAAAAATTAACCTCGCATCCACAGAACCATAAAAGTGCGCTTTTTACTGGACTCGAAATGTCTTCCTACAATACCAGCAAGGCTACGCATTAATCACACTGATAGTACATCAGTTCATTGCGGAAATAATCTGTGGATTTCTTCATATATAATTCCGAGTGAATAAAAAGAGGGTAGTAGAAAAACATTGTCGGGCTCATCTCAGTGCGCTGTGTTTACAGCCAAGGCTTCTGAAAGGCCTCCAAGTCCCCAAAGCGCAGCCATTGTGAAGAAAAATGAAGGCATGCACTCTTTACCATAGCTCAATTTCACATTCTCTTTTTGATATTCTGTCGCTGAAAAGAAAGTATGCACGGTCTGCAGCTAAGCACGTTGGCTCACAAGCTGCGAAAAAACAGCACGAAAGAAGACAGTTAGCAGTTCGTTCCAGCTTCGCAGGGCTCGCATTAAGCCCGGCGCCGTACTTAACTTCGCAAACAATCGGCTACACTACCTTCCCCTGCCGTCGTCTGTTTTCACACCGGGAGTACGAGCAAGAAAACCAGAGTATCCATTTTCATGTTGGTGGTGTAAGGAACCAGAGAGCCAAGCCAAGGCAAAACGCCAAACGGAAACAGCGAATAATCTAGGTCAGTCTTTGTATTTCGATGTCGACTTTTCTCTTCATGATGTTTCTTTTTGGAAGAAGAATACCCCACCTGCTCCCATGCACTCATTTGTAGGTACAGATGTAGCAACGTTTTACCTTCAGTGTATGGTAGGTAATAAGTCTCACAGGAATTTCTTTCAAGCACACTTGGCCTGTAATGTACTTTTTTCATCTTTTTATTGCAGAAAAGCAGGACGATGGGGTGCAAGTTTTCCCGCATGACAGAAAATTGCGTACTGCCGGATTGCGGAGACAAAGACCGATACCAAAAATAAATAGAAATAGAAAATAGATGAGCGAGAGAGCCAGATGGGATCCACAGGCCATGCTCTGATCAATACTTGCAATGGTATGCAGATTCTTGAAAATCGTCATTCAGTTTCACTTCTGTGTTTACTTCATAGATATTTTTACACCCGTCCTTCGTTTTTGCATCTGGAATCACCTCTCCGCTCTTCACAGGACTCACATAATCAGTTGAGCTTCAACCACACATTTGGGAAAACCCAGTCATTTAATTTATCTGCATTACCTGGAGCAGTTAAGTTTTTGAATGACTTTCATGACAGTATAATATTTTTCAATGATTCTGGATAGTTTAAAAAGCGCCTATGTGCGCATTTATTGCCTATGTATTGTTCCAAATGTTGTAATATGGTTTCAGTTCTTAAAGATGTTTCCTGATGTACCACATTTTGCGTTGCACCTGTTTAACTATTTTTCGCATGTTCATGTTTTGTTATTTCTTTTTATTTTCTATTTTTATCAGTATTGTTATTTTAACACTATTTCTTTGTTTGTGTTTATTTCGTCTATTTGCCTTGTGCGGCGTCCCTTGTACCATCATTCTGGTTTATTTTTCTGTATACTATTTTTCTTTGATATACCCCTCACCCAATGCTCTTCGGTGCCTGTGAGGCAAATAAATAAATAAATAATAAATAAACAAGTAAATATAATAAGCTTTGATATGCCTCCAACCAAAACCTTCTTTCGTTTGAAACCCAACATTTTGAAGCCGGCTTGGCGCCTTCTTCATGGGTGACTGTGAGCGGGGACTAGCGTCTACCCATTGCCCTCAATCACCCGTGAAGACGGAGCCAAGCCGGCTTCGAAACGTTGGGTTTAAAATAAAAAAAAAGTTTTGGTTTGAAACGTGTCACAGCATAATACAAGATATGCTTTTTGCCGGAGTTCTTTAAGTGTGTCTGAGTAATGAAGAGCGACATTGGCGCCGGCATACGTGGTGACTCGCGTCTCAGGATACGCCGTCCAGATGACAACCTTTTTTCTTACAAGTAGACAGAGGCCACCTTCCAAGACATCGTTGCGAACTGCCGAGCTACGTCACGTTGTCTAAACCCTCTAGGCAGCCACCTTCGGCTCATTCTTCTTGGTGGTTCTCATTAGAGAATCTTACGGAAACGTCGTGCGGAAATCCCACGTGTGAAACGAGTTTTAGCAGTCCACTTTTTTACTCCTCGCATATAAATGAGAATCACGTTATGCTTTACAACAAAAAATGGCGTCAAATTTTATTCATTCAATTTTTGATATACTTTCCATTCCAATTTTGAGTTGAGATTTTTGTAACAAGCGGGTAATTATACTACTGCTGATAGAGGAAGAAAATCCTTTTTTTACCGGAAAAAAGGATGGACGTTTTTACTTCTATTTTTTACAAGACAAGTCGTAGCTGCATATTTCTTTCTATATGCACTCTTCAGCGTAAAATTCATTGACATACAAGTAAGTTTTTGAACCCAACAAAAAATACACTGCACTCGCTTTATGGGGAAGCGAAGAAACATTACTATTGGGATGTTTGCAGTATGTTTAGGGTGTAAATCTCCAAGCTGGCTGCTGAAAGTTAATGAGATGGGTATGAATTCAGTTAAGCGCTCGCCTTCAGTGTTCAACATTAGTTTAAAAAATGGAATGCAATATCAAAAGGTAAGCAAAAACTTTAAGGAGAGGAAACTCGACGAGGTGGTCTCGAAAAAAGGTGGCTATATCATGCAACTCGATCTGGGGGAAAAGGAAAAGGGAATAAATGAGAGAGGGAGGATGCAGATGGAAGCTGATGGTGTCTTATTACAAGGAGTTGTATGAAGGTACTAGAATGTGTTACACGCACTGTTTTTGTCGTGGTACACACACTTTTGCACATTACGAGAACGCGATTCATAGAATGGACTTTAAGGATGCACATGTCTCAGCAAACGCACGTATGCACATGCGTCTTTCGCAGTGTTGGTGGTGTTGCCTGTAGACAGTAAGGCCGGAATGAAACGCGAACAGTGCCTGTCAACAAAAAAAGAAAATTCATCTTAGTGCTTTCAGCTGCGGTGTATAACTAGCCTTGTTCATGATGCTGTATAAACGTAATGCCAAACACATATTCACAAACAGTTTGCAAAGCAGTATCTCGCTGCAAAGGATAAAAGCAAGTTTTTTTGCGTGTTCGCATTTTCTTCCCACCTGACCGTGCATTGCACGCGCATGCTTCAGAGACAGGTATCGGAGCCTGTTTCACACAAAAACTGTTTAACAGCCTGCGTCCTGCACCAACCCTAAATTAATTCCGGCGCGACACCCGAAAAACTTTCCTGGCAGGCAGGACGGGTGTCTATTCACCCGAGAGCAGCTTCAAGTGCCCTCACCGCGCCAGTGTAGAGATGGCACTCGCAAATGGATGTGATCCCTTGTACAATTAAGAAATATAAGTAAATTCTTAAAAATAAATAAATTGTCACACTGTATACATACATCTATAGAAATAATTTCCTTCATCATCGTAGCTTCGTCTTCTCTCTCCTTTCTTAAGTGCAGAGGATACAAGGCCAGATCAGAGGTCGCGGTATGTGGTATAATATTTTCAACGTCCGAAAGCGAAGCACGGAAACACGCTATAGACCTCTGCTGAGTTTACAAAACTACTTCTTTTGAAAAACATGTCGAATTTCAGCCGGCGAAAAACGGTTCTTGCCGAAGAGGAAAAAAACATCAATGATGACCTTCACACAATTTCTGCGAAATTAAGCTGAAATACATTTTGTAGTGGGAAAAAAAGTGACAGACCCTCAAATCGTCTTATCGAATGAATTGCGTAAACAAGATGCGCTGTTAGGATTATACTTTTCCCTTTGATGGTTTATCATTTCAAGGTTTTCTCTTTTTATGTATCCCATTGAATGAAAATTGCGCGGATTATTTTGCGTTTATTTTGGCTGATTGTTATTGATCGCTAATGATTTTATGCTTTAAATTTGCTGCATTTTCTCTATGAGAGGGAGGATCAGGGATGCCGCATGAGGGAAGGAGGGTTGCATGGGGGTTGCGTATAACCTTGAAAGCCAGGTATATGGTATTTTGAGGTGGTTGATGGGTGTTGCTTCTTGAGGGCAGCTGGCTCTTCTCTTGTGCCTGAATTCCTTTTCACCGTCGCCTATGTGTTGCGCTGCTGTGTGCCTTCTACTCAGTGCAGCCATGTGGAGGGGAAGCAGGTGTCCTGTAGGTTGGTTAGGCGTCTGGAGGATAGAGTTGGGTGTTAGAGGACTCTTCTGGAGGGTAAAGATGGGGGGTTGGGGTGGAGAGGTGGATCGAGGACAGCTTCGGCCACCCAGACCAGCGTCTTCGCAGAGAGGCAGTAGCAGTGTGTAGGCACACAAAAAACACTTTCTCATAATCTATTCATGGCCACCAAACCACTACATGAACGCACCACTATAGCCACTGCAATACCAAATCAGCTTCCCCTCTGAGTGGTTTCAGATGCGAAACAAACCAGGAAATAACTGGAACCGGTTGGCGTTGCTGCGGGTCAGGAAGAAACACACGTGAAAAAAAGGCCAGGGTATTCTTTAATCCCCGGTTTGGTAGCCAGTTTCCGATAACCGCTGTGCGCTCTATTAGTCAGTTCTTCCTAACCACGAGTGCGTAGCCAGCCACTCCCGACGAGCCTTTGAGGGACTTCTTTGCGAAGCGACATTATCTGGACCCGTTCGTTATTATTTTGCATACAGATATAATTCCCCCGCGGGAGTCTAGCGGCTACTACTGCTGAGGCATGGCATAAGTAGGTTTCAGTCTGAAAGCAGAGTAAGGGACACAAATTCATCGGCTTCCAGCAAAGATTCGCACATAAGAAATGACCGCCAACAGAGAGAGCCAAAGTACGAGGCTGCACACAAAGAGAAGCAGCGCGCGAATTCAGCGATGGAAGCAACTTCGCTCATCCGGAGTCATTATCCGCCTGGGCACAAACAGCATCGGAAGGAGATTGTTTTTCGTTGCCTTATTTGCATGCACCCGGTCAGTCTTTTTTTTTTTTTTGCTGCTTGCAACGCATACTTCTGTTCCAGTGTCGGTTGCCTCTCGAAGGAGCTGGGCGGATGTACGGGATGAGAAAGGCGAGTTTGAAGGGCAGACGAGAGTAGTGAGGCGTGATAGCGTTGGACGAGTTCAAGGAACAAAAGCACGGAGTGGTACGGTCGAAAAAGGCAGATAAATATTTGCGTAATAGGCAGCAGAAGAATGTCGGCCTTAAACACAGGAGAAAAAGACACGGGGTGTGCTATTGTTCTTGTGGCCTTTGTTCCTGCGGTATTGTCTTGTGTGTTCAATGCTTGAAGGGCTTCTGGTAATGTGATCACTATCTGCCTTACTGCACTGCCGCCGCCATTTCGTTTTGTTCACTCGCCTGCTTTCATGTTTATCTTTCGTGGCGCCTTGCACACTCGGCATTCATCTGCACCCTTGATGCCTTCTGTTATCCTGCTTAGGGACTTCCTTTTTGGTGGAAAAGCAAAAAGAAGAGTTCAAGTCTAGAAATCGGTGGATAACCGGGAGGCCCCCACAATGCCTCAGCGCGGGGTATGACCAAGATAAAGTTGGCTGCGGCGGCAGCGGTTAATAAATGAACCACTGAGCACACACTGTTTCGGTGAGGGGATTGAAGAACAAATGAAGGCAGAAGTAAAGAAGGAAATGAGTTGGGGGAGGAGTGAAAAGTGAGCGAGTGTAGTGAGCTGCTGAAAGCTCGTTTGTCTGGAGAATTTAATCTTAAGAGAGAGAGAGAGAGAGCAATAAGAACGTAAGACGAAAAGCGCGTGAAGTTTGCTTAAATTGAGGTGACACCTCGTGACACGCAATTTTCGGCTGTATTTAATTAGACCGTACACACCAACTGTTCATCGTCGCGATGCGTACCAGAAATCGGAAACACGATGACGTACGGCTGACGCGAAACAAAAGCGACTTGCTTTGTCAGGAAAGCTTTCGCGAAGGTTCTCAGGAATGATATCAGCTATTGACAGTTTTATTTCACAGTAGAGAGACGCTCATTGAGCGTATATGCTTTATCTAATTCTCATTGTCAATTTTTCATGATAGGCTGTGCAATAGAGAGGTGGCATACCTACGTGAAGCGTAATGATTAACTACTAAAAGACGAATTGCCCTTGTTGCATAATTCAGACTTGCAGATGAGCAAGCTTCACAAACCATCTGATAAAAAGTGGTGACGTCTGCAGAACGCAGCTGAAAACCTGGGTATTGTGAAATAGAATGCGGTTAGAAAGGCAGAGTGAAGAGAACAAAGAAAACAACAATAATGTCGGCAACAGTTTTCTCACAATTATTTTTGGCGAAATGCTCAAAGCTGTAAATAGCCATTATTTTCTTTTGGTTCTATGGGGTTTCGCGTCCTAAAGCGGCTCACGCTATGAGGGACGCCATCGTGAAGGCTTCCGGATATTTTCGGCCTTAACGTGCACTATAATCATACGGTACGTGGGCCTCTAGCATTTCGCCTCCATCGAAATGCGACCGGCGTGGCCGGGGTCGAACACGCATATTCCGAGTCAGCAGACGAGCACTATAATCACTGAGCCAGTGCGCAGGCAATCATTACTATTTGCAGCTCTGGTTAGGGTAGGCGGACCAAAACATAATCGCGACCAGGAATTCCATTCTGTGCGTGCCTATGTTCATGTGCTTGCTTCTTGGTTTTCCTAGGCAACATTCACGAAGGGGACCATGAAGAGAGGCTCATGTGGGGATTTATTTGAATTCGTCACAAATCCAATTCGGCAACCTTTGGCATAGTTAATTGGATATTATTGCACGTAACCAGAACAGCTCAGACCAGAAGTTTCAGTCACTGAGCAAGATGAAACAGAAGGCTCAACTCCTTCTGGAATAGCTGAAAGCGATCTTAGAACCTTATTCATGGTTGTCATATAAAACTGTACGTGATGCACGGGGGAGGAGTTTATGAAGACGGGAACCGGTTTTGATAGACAGAGGTGAGGGTGGTGCTTCTGGCCCGTCGCAATAAAACTAGCGCCATAACAAGGCTCCACCTCACTTCATGATACGAAAGAAATAAGAAGCAAGGAGTGTCTATCCACACGATTTCTACGCCCGGGAAAAGTAGCCATAGTGCGGTTCAAAGCATTTTTTGAAGACATACAGAGCGATAAAAGTTAAGTTTTACCGATTACTAGAAATTAGGCGGTCTGAGGTGCTCGAAGAACACCTATGCAAGCCCGTTATATGAGCAGCGGTGCAGAAACTAAGATGATAATAAGCGCCCTTGAATCAGCATAGTTACATCGTGCCAGCACCTAAAAAGGTCGCTGTACTACATGAGTAGCATAAAAGGCGTGAAAATTTTGAAGAGAATGGAAATAAAACATCTCAGACGGAAAAGGAATTGTCCAGAGGACATATTTGCTGCCCTTGTGTTGTTGCTGTTGCTTGCCTATCAAAGATGGCACATACCCACACTGGGGGATCGGCCAAGAATCGGGTGGCTATTCACCTGAACGCAGGTAATAAAAGGAAAAGCACGTGGAAGCGCAACACCGGTGAATTCTTCGTCATGAACAAAAAAGGGATGAGAGTTTTGATTTCAAAATTATATGAATAATAATAAAGAGAGGCATTAAATACTAATGATTAAGTCAAAATGTAATAATTGACACAAAGGAAAAATTTTGGAACACTTAGCAAGGCAGTCGGTGATATTCTATCAGGAAATTTAGAACAGCGGTACAAACAGATCTGTGGCTGAACCCAAATGTGGTGGTGCCAAATGATAGCAAGAGCGGGCTGCTCAAACTAAGGCCAAGATGCTGCAAGGGCCTAATATTTACGGCGGGAAAGAACGTCTTTCACGCCGCTTGGCGAAGCGCTTTCTTCAAATTGCTTACGAAGCACCTCCCGCTTCTAACCAGAGAGAGCGTGCGAGCCCTGTGGTGGTGTGTCGGGCAACGACGGGCTCTGCATCCAATCTCGGTGGCTGCGCAGAAGCAGCAGCAGCAGCAGCGATAAAGGCAGGCGGGGGACCAGGCGCTCATGGGCGCCTGCCTCAAAGCTTCTCTCGCTCTGTGGCTTCTCGCCGCAGCAAGTGCATAGAGGTGGTAAGTCTGGGGCCAGAGTTAAGTAACTCTCCGAACTTTCCGGCTGGCTTCGGCGTCAGCCGCTCTGTCGCACATTCGACGCCCCTGTATCGGTGATGGGGAGACGTTATTAGTCCACGTCCAAGTACCTTCTCTCTTACTGCGTATTTACTCACTGGAAGTCTCTTGGGGATAAGTACGGAGCTCCAAGCAAGCGCGCCATTTCGCGCTCTCAATTTCGAATAGTTGCTAGCTATTTAGACTAATCTAGAAGTTCAGAGGACAGAAAGCGAAAAAATAATAGGGGCTAACTCGTAAGATGTCAATGGTTATTGGGCTCTCTCTGGGCGTCAGCGAATGACTAGCGCTAGTCCTTTGTGTCTCTTTTTTGTGTTCGTCTTGGTTGCGCTACAGTTCTTTGGTTACGACTAAAAGCAACCTCTCCTGCTAGAGCCCTGCTCAGAAGTTTTCGTGCTCCTAGTAATTTATTCACGAATTTTTCGCGGTCAATAGAATGACTGAGAAGAGCAGAGAAAAGGGAATGTAAAAACACCAGCCGAGAGCACTCTCTTTTTTCTGCATCTATGTCAATAGCAACTTACAATTTCGCATTAATGCCGCGTTGTGGAATTTATCATGGAATTCTTATTATCCAGTAAACTCAAGATGCTGCAAATCCGACCGCGAAGGTCATTTTGTGAATCACTTGAACCTCGAAAGCATTTTTCACAGAAATTATCTTGTTTGGATGAGCTCTTTTGGTAACAAGAACACCGACAAAAGAAAACAGTTTCAAACTTTGCTAACCTTTTTCGCGCATCGCGAGTGCCTTGCATGACCTTCGAATATTCTTGGAATTATGTACCTCCAGGAGTATATATAGCCACGTTGACTTCAATCACGTAATTTAATGCGCCTGTGGTTCAGCTAGTAACTTTAGTCGATTTCGCAACTCTTTAAATTGTACGTATCGGGCTGTGTGGCGACAGCTGAAGTCGCAAGCCTTCAGATCAGGGCTAAGATTGTTTCGTCAGGGACAAACATCTCTTAGGCTCCCTTACTATGTTAGCCTTTCCCGATAACGCAACATCTGTAACGCATAGAAACTTGTCCTCTATCTCCCTCTTTCTTAAATCAGCTCATTTCCGAAAACACACAATGCGCCATAATTTGCGGCTGAGTTAACGATAGCCTGCGCGCTTGATCAAACAGTGGTAGGAACCGCCTAACTGCTTCTTTCGCATTCCCGGACAGGCACAGTGTTGCGAAAGGCGGTGACGGCAGAGCAGTTTCGACAGCCGAAAAGCCGAAGGGTTGTCGACTCAAATTCAACGCCCCAATGCAATGCAAACAGTTTACCGTATTCCTTTTTATTCCTGTTTGATTTATTCGACAGGCTGTGGTGATTTTTATTACTTTTCCGTATTTCGGCGGTAGTGATCAGAAGACGGAAAAAAGTAATGAACCCGACAACGTTACTTAGAAAAATCAAGAAGTACGCGCAAGAATACAGGCACGCACCGAATGGAATTCTTCGTCGTGATTAAGTTTTGGTCGTTATGCCCAAACGAAATCAGAAAATAGTGGTGATTGCCTGCGCAGTGGTTCAGTGATTATAGTGCTCGGCTGCTGACCCAGAAGATAGCGGGTTCGATCCCGGCCACGCCGGGCGCATTACGGTGGAGGAGAAATGCTAGAAGCCCACGTACTGTGCGTTGTGAGTACACAATAAGGTCGAAATTATCCGGAGGCCTCAACTACAGCCACCCTCATAAATTGAGCCGTTTTGAGACGTTAAGCCTCATACAAAAAAAAAAACAAATAATGGCGATTTACGGCTTTGAGTTTTTGGGTAAAAAAAACTGCGAAAAATTGTTGCCTACGTTATTCTTGTTTTCTTTGTTCTCTTCACTCTGCCCGATCTAACCGCATCCTGTTCCACAATGGTCAGGTTTTTAGGTACGTTCCGCACACCTTAGCACTTTTCATCCGATGATCTATAAAGCCTATTATCTGCAAATATATATGAATTATGCGAGAAAGGCAAAACCTCTTCTAGTAGTTGTTCGATCCTTGCCCTTCACCTGGGTATGGCACCTCTCCAGTGCACAGACCATCATGAAAAATCGACAGCGAGAATTAGCTGAAGCATACACCCTCATTAAGTGTCGCTCTACTGTGGAATGAAACCGTCGATAACTCTTATTATTCTGACAGCCTTCGCGAAAGCTTTCATCTCAAAGCAAGTCGCTTCTGTTTCGCACCACCAGTACCTCATTGGTACGGCAGTAGCCTTCTAAGTTTCTAAGTAACCGCCGAGGTTGAAATAAATGTCCATAAATATGGTGCACTGCGGAAGATAGCATGCATACATGAGGCATATTTTAAGAAACAGCTAAAGTATGTGTACAAAAATTAATTGTGAACCAATTCTATTGCGAGCAAGGTGGTTATTCTGTTATTGTTGAAATAGGCAGGTGGCTGTACTGATTAGCCAAGGATTGTTACACTCCAGGCCAGATTTTGTTCACTTTGGCCATTAATGATGACCCAAAGGTAGATGGAGTCATGCGAGATGATGAGACACGGGAGAAAAGCTGGGGCGAAGGGGGAGATGCTACTGCCTTTCGCAGCGCTTGCACTGAGAAGTCTGCGATGAAGGGGCTTATGTGATGCGAACAACGTATGCGCCAGCGCTTCATGTACCACTGAGTATGCAAACAAGTGGTTACCTCGTGCCGACGTCACGGTTTTAAATGAAAGGCGTTAACAATTTTCCAGAGACGCGTTTACAGGCAGTGGCAAACCATGCACGATATCAGCGGTGTGCATATGCCTGAGTAGTTAGGTTACAACACGCATATAACGAGGGATGTAAAGCACCGCAGACACAAGGAATCGCTGTGCGCTAGCGATCTGTGAACGATTTTTTCGCTCAGTTTAGCGATTTACGTTGGGATGTCGTAAACACTGCGCAGTTCTTTTCTATAGGGTAGAAAAGCTCAGCATTGAAGTGACGCCTTATGAAACGCAAGGCCTTAGCTTCCCTCCTGCTCGGCTTAATGGGTACGCCCATTAGCGAGATACGAGAGCGACTGAGCAGAATTCTTGGCTTCGCAACAACTTCAGTCACAGCAGAACTAACGGTCAGCTCAGCCCCTCAAGTCAGCCCCAGCGACACGTGGATACAGTGTGCTTCTTGGCAGAACGAAGTTCAACGAAATCTTTTACCCGGACTTGGGAAACACATGCTCTGGAGAAAAGATAAACCCAGTCTGAAGCTTCTCCGCTTGCTGCCATTCTTAGCGCTGTCCCGGAGTGGCAGAGTAAAGAAAAGTGACAAAGATTGCGGCACAAATCCAGAACACTAACCCGTTAAGGATATCAGGAGCTTTAGAGACGGGTGAAAAAAGAACTGGCGATGCTGGTGGGCTTAGGACCGAAGAAATGAATGTGGGTGCTCCATTCCTTTAGCATAGCTGTGCCCGTCACCAGTCCCTGTTCTCCCTATCCTCCTCCTTACTGCACCAGTGAAAATTAGAAAACCGTCTTCAGCACGTGCGATTGGATCCGCCGCTTGCGCAACGATTCGTCCAACTATAGTCGGGACAGCTCGGCGGGGCGAATCGATGTGATGCGCTTCATACAGCACAGGTAAACGCAGGATGAGATTGGATGAGCAGGTGTTGCCTTGATGTTTGAGGCATAGCTGACTGGAGCGGCAAAGCTCTTTTTTTTCACATCCGAGGAAGTGCGCCAGCCCAGAAGGAGTTAGTAATGGGTATAGCGACTTCGATTTGTGTGCGCCTGTGCAGATAGAATTTCGTCTATAAGCGAGCGTCTCTGCTCAGGAGTCCATGTGCGTGCTTGGCTGAGCATAGAAGTTATCTTGTGTGTGCGCCCTATTAACCTAAGATGTGTGTGAACGTCTTCGAGGCAAATATCTAGAATTCATTGCGCAAGGTTAACGTGCGTGTGTGTGTGCGTGCGTGCGTAACTGTGCCTTTCGTTACTCTATGACCTAGCCTAACCGCACTTGGCATCAAGTGCTCAAAACTTACAAATTCAAACGGAAATGCGGCTACTCTTGGTCGCTAATAGCATCAGTAGCTGCGCGTACCATTTCGCGCGCTATGCCAGGAGCTCGTATGCTGCACGTTGGAAACCCCTTCTCCGCGGCAATTCTGGAACTTTTGCGCTTTGTAGTTCGCGCTTTGGTATGGCCGCAATAGTGCACCGCTTCAAAAATTAAACTTTCAGTTTGAACCTCACGTCCTGCAACTTTCTCATTTAGAATTCCCGCGTATCTGCAGTGCTTTGGGAACCGAATTGTTAACTTTGTTTCATAATTAAATTAGCAAACCTTGAAACATCTCTGCTGTAGGACAGCGTCCAGGATACGCTAATTTCCTTTCGCGACATCCGCAAGCTTTATTTAGCCTCTTGGCTAACCTGTGTTACTACGCCCGTGGAAAAAGTGAATATTGCAGTGTTGAATTATTGATATGGTTTACTGCTGCGTTACGCTCCCAGGTAGTTCCACGGTTACGAGTTCTAGTCATGAAAAGATTATCAGGGCGCACTTCGTGTGGGTACAGTATAATCACAACGCACTGTAAACAGGAGATAACACAACATCTTTAACATCGCCTAGCTTTAGTTCTTGCCATACTGTGGTGGCGAGTTCTTTCCTGTGGCTAGATTCGCTCCAGAAAGCAAGGCCGGCCACCAGTGTCGTTGAGCGAGTGGACATGGGCGCAATGAGGCCGCAAGCGGGACCGTCAGTGAGCGCCATAACAGCTGAGTGGAGCGGCACCGGGATATATTTAGAAGGAAAGAAAAGTACATCGCGCTGAGAATTCTTGGCGTTGTCGCACTTAAAATCAGCTTTGTGTTGCAAGGAGTCTTCCCAGATCCCCTGCCGCGGTTGCTGTTTGTCTGCCATGCGTGTATTTCCCGGCAAAGATTACGGTTGCGTTTTCGAGTCGTCGTCGTAAGTAAACGCCAAGCTAAAAATTGAATGCAAACAGCATTGCTTCGCTGTCCAAACACCTTCACAGCATAGATTGGAGCCACAATTTTTTTTTTACCATCGCTCTGGATATGTAGGCCCAATACGCGCAGGCTGTCTACTGTGGTACCGGGTCCGCATTCCGTTCAATGGTAATGAGGAAGAGGTGGTTTGACATTGAACGGAGGAGAAACCGCGTGACAGCTATGACGTCACAAAGCCGCCGCCACCGCCACCGCCGAAACCGAGCGCTCGCCTGTTTTTATAGGCCGTCGGCGTTCATTGTGTTCATTGGCGTTTGCGCTGACGTTGTTATATAATAATTTTGAGGAAAGGAAGAGCTCATAACTGGCTCCCTTGGTCAGCGGACACCTCCATCGCGTTTTGAGGTACGTGGCGGTGGTGAGACAGAGATGTGGGCTGCATGCATTAGCGCTGACAACATTGTAGCAGACACGCGCATCTGCAGCAAAAGGCCGCAGCATTCGTTGGGTGACCAACACCTCGCGATAAACCATTAACTGCTACCTGCCAGGGCGGCAGGGTGGCCGCGCTGCCTATCCAGTGTGTGGAACGCACTCAACGTTACAGACGCCAAGCCGCATCCACTTGCCCGATATTACTTCTCCCCTTATCCTTTCTTCCTCTCCCCTAACCTCTTTCATTTCGTTTCTCCATTCTGCCTGCTATCCTGAGCTTATCCAGGATATACAAAGAGAAAGTGAGATTGAGGTCTCCACTGACCCACGGAGCCGGTTGTGCGCCTTTCCTTTCGTGAAAATGAACGGCCTTTGCAGAGTTGTCAACGCCAATGAAGTCTATGAACGCCGTGAAAGGGGAGGCTCTGTGTGATAAACGCGCAACCTTTATCAAGCTTTGAAGAATTACCTTTCGCTCACTGGAAAAAAAAATTTTTTTTCTTCTCAGCTCAGTCTAGGTGAAAACCTGTCGAACCATCAAAAAATAAAGACAAGGGCGGGGTGGCGTTTAATTTTTTTTGGATAGTATGCTGCCACGGTGCAAACACAAGATGACATTTGCATTTATATTCCGTCTCGGGTTGGAAATGCTCAGCTATTTCGACCGCATCGTAGGACACCGATTTGCTGCTTTGCAAGTAACTCGTTGGCAATGCACCTGACACTGATCAGTTTTTACTAACAAAATAACAATAGTCCAGCAAGTAGCGGAGAAAGAAAACAAAAGCTTTTGGGCTGCCTGGAATATGAAAAACGCCCACGGGACAGTTATTACAAGGAACCCCGAATTGGCAGAGAAAGAAGCGATAGCTAGCGGGTCATACGACGCACATAAAAATAAAAAGCCAGCTGCGATCTTCATTCATACGAAGAAACGAGAAGCTTTTGGAAAGGATTCAATAGGGCCTGATGACGCAGAGTCAGTAAGTAAACAGCTCCCGCCTCGCTTGCCTTAAGCCGGGCCAAAAGCGCGCAACGGCAGAGTGCGACCACATACGAGAGGAGGAAAGTGAAAAGGCTTTTAGAACAAACAGGGGACAAACAGCGAAGGCCCCAACGCGAAAGAGGGTGCCCGACAGGTTCGAGAAACCAGACGGGCGAAAAGCGTTCGTAGGGCGTAAATCAAAGTCTGTTCTCTTTAGCGATTCTCTCAACACGGGTGCCATCGCCTGATAGCTAGGGCACCGGCGCCTGGGCTTAGTTGTCTTTCATTTTTACTACTCTTGCCACCCACATACCCTGCTTTTCCTGGGTAAGCGCACAACAAGGTGCCATTCGATGATGATGAATCAACATTTATTTGGCCCGAAATAAATCGCTGGTGCACGCAGGCACCAGACGGGGTGGTTCCCTAGTTACGGGACCCATATGTTCTCAGCAGCTCCTGGCCGCTGTCCGTCAGTGTGAGTTGAATTGGTAGGGCGGGGCTAGATAACAAGGTTTCCCATCGCTCAAGGTGTTGGGAATTGGGGGTGTTTGAGGGAAGGGAGGAAGGGGGGAGTTCAGTTCTGTGCACTCTGCCAAGACGTGGCAGGGTGCCCTTTTCTCTTTTGCGAAAAGGACAGAGCATATCGTGTTCCGCAGGGCAGATGCGGTTCGAGGCTGACAAAAAAGCGAACAAGGAGAATCGAGACACCAAATATAACCTTGAATGACCAGCTCGATAAAAAAGCAGTCGACCTCATGATGACGAGAATAGACGGGAAAAATCATCGCATTGCTTTAAGGCGCATGAATGATTAAAACATGAAATGAAATATTCGGGGAAGATAACAAACGCAGAACGGGAAATAGAGGAAAATAAATTGGGAAAAAGAATAACATACTGCAAAACCGAGATGGCGAGTACACACGTACCGGAATGCATGAAAGAAACAATGAAAGACAAATTGATCTCCTGCATAAGTAATCACGTTGGCGTTTCATTACATTTTTTGTATTGTGTTGCAGTGTGTTTTAGTTTGCAAAAAAAAAAAAAACGGACTCCTCGACACGCGGAACCAATTCCCAGCCGTTTTCTGCGGTTCCCGCGTTAAGCTACGAGGTACACCCTGAATCCTCCTCACGCTCTACTGACCACATGTGTAGTTTAGAGAGAACCTAATGTCGACGAAAAATGATACAAATGGCTAGGTAAACGCAGGCTGACATCAGGTGAAAGTGAAAGTGGTGAGGTAAAATTGTGATGTCGCCGGCGGCAAATTACAAACCCCACTCATGGCTATATTGAACCCAATTGCAATCCCTGTTTATTTGAAGCTAATAATTTTGCTTCTTCTTGGAAACTTTCCACCGCTTGAAAGCACTGAGGCGCGAAAGCATAAAACCACGAATTTCTCTTATAACATGGATATAAGAAGTGCTAAGGAGAGAGATAAAAGAAGGAGATTGGCGATCAAGGGAAAGCCTTCGCCATAAATTACTTTTCAGAGGTAGCAGTTTTCAGACTACGCCATCGTCAGTTAACGACGCGGCCCAATCCGCTATAGTGCTTTATCGACAGATGTGCTGCAAAGTTTTAAAATCTTGGCCTCGAATGGGGGGCAGGCATTGTGGTTTTTATGGCTATTATTACCTATCTTTGTTTTAATTACAGGTCATCTTTGTCGTCTTCTTGCTTTGCAGTTTTAATGTTCGTTGCCCTAGTCAGCTTTGAGCAACGAGAACCTTTTTTCATTGCTGACCCCATACTAACTTCGCGGCGCTTATGCACAGGCTGGTGCCATCATCTTGCACTTTGCCAGAGACACAATGGAGAAAAGAATCGACGTTGGGATAATATCAAGTTATTGCCCTGGATCCACAAGTTTCTCCTCAACAGTCCATTGCCCTCTTCCTACTCTTTGTCTGTCTATTCCTGTGTCTTGAAAAAGCGCCGCCTACGCGCGAGGAAAGGAAACTTTGCAAGAAAGCGCACACTGTGAAGGCAACAGGCCGACGATGCAGGGAAAACATAGCAGCTCTCATGGCGCAATCACACTATTTTCTTATTTTACGATCAGCAGACAAATGTGTACGAGGGTCCTTAGGAGGGGTGACCGCTGACTTCAGGCCTCTTACTGGATGCGAGGCCTCATTAGTGACGGTCGTCTTCTTTCCTCGAGCTCACGCTTAACAAAGCACTGGTGTGCCACGGGAGCTGTTACGAGTCAAACGGTGTTTCTTCTCCAGTAACGAGGGAAAGATTTCCTTTCACCTCTAATATTTTCACGAGTAGAATATCGTATTATTTTACCTCCGTTTTATTACTGGAGCTCACTAAGTTAGTCGCAGTGCAGTTTTTAGTGCCCTTCTTTTCTTCCAGCCCTGATTTCGCTTTTAAGAGAAATCGACAATGGGTTTTTTTTTTTTTTGCATTCGAACAAGGCGGCTAGGAGAGCTACTAAGAAGCGTAGGTGAGCAGGCAAGAAATAGGGGAGTACGGTATTCTTTCTTTTTTGTTTCACAGGAGAAAGGGAGAAATTTTCTTGATCCTTTCAGGGAGAAGCCAGCATTTTCAACGTCTCGAGGGTTGGTTACCAATCGGTGCAGTTAAACTGCCTTCCTGGAGACAGAGTCGGTGGTTACCTATTTCGCCACTCCGCATCGACACCGGAAAAATGTGGGCACTTTTGCAGTCGAAAGGATTTTTTTCTTTCTGTACCGCTGGTCCCGAGAAAAGAAATTGCTTCCTTCCCCAATTTTTGACGAGCGGTTTTTTTATACTTGTTTTTTTGGACGACGCGATTCCCGCTAGGAAGAAAGCTTCGCTTCGAATTCTGAGATCGCTCCTTGAGCGCTAGAAGTAAGACGCTAGTTTAAACATATAGGGTTCGCTCCGAAGACAGGCCAATCAAGAACGAGTTGGAGGGAAATTCTCAAGGAATAGACAGTAGATTAGCGCATGCGAACTGAAGGTGAAACCTCTATTACTCATAGAAATGCCAAGTGATGCTGCATGCGCACGTAAAATGGTGTCAACACTGAAGAATTTGACATACCAGCGCTCGAGGTTAATTTTCAATCACTGGTACGTAACGCTCATGAGTAAAATGTGATCTCTTGTCAGAAATGTAAAGATAGTGAAACAACTGAAAAGATCACGGTCTAGCACAACCTAAAAAAAGGAGAAATATCGTCAACTATGAAGGAATAGTTGGGCAACATTTGACAAAAGCCCAGAAAGGGCGTATGAAGGCAAAGTTACTCTACACTGTGACACAGCTAAGTTGCTCAGGATTAAAATTTCGAGGGTCCTGCGCACTGTCTTGGAGAGAAAAGCAATGCATTTACGGAGCTCCCATTTGTTCTATTTGACGTAGCGGAGGTCACGCGAAATTACCTATACGCGTCTTACTAACTACTGTTCTAAAATATCGAATGCAGTCAAAAGAGATTATTCGTTCCTTATGGCTTCTTTGGTTTGAAACCGTAACGCCAGGAATAAGAACTTGAATTCGAAACCCTGACTCAGGCTAGATTGATACATACACGTTTATAAGTAGAGACAGATATGAAGATAGTACACTTATCTGATAGGTCGGAAAATTGCGCAAAAAGAGAATGTCACTAATTAGCTTCGCTCCACTAGGACTTAGCTGCTCACCGCCACGTGCACTCTTCGCTAGCCTCACTTTGCTTCTCTTTTAAAAGCGTTTTCAAGTGAAAGTGCAGCACAAACACGACGCAAAAGCAAAGTTATTGCGATTAAGATATATAAACAAGAATCATCGCTCGCATCCCATTCTTCGCGCTCTGTGGGTGGGAATCCATGGTACAGACAAACCTGAAAAGCGCATGCCCTGAGGTTCCTGCGCGCTTCTTTGGGATCGACTCGCGGGTTCGTCACGCTATTTTATTTTGAGGTTAAGGGATTTTTAATGGCAGCCGTGCTGGGCCGGAGTCAAGAGTCCCCTACCGCACTGCGCTTAAGGTGAGGGTGTGCTGCAAAGGGCTTGAGGTAGACTTGCATCCATAAAAAATACGGAATACTTATGTTGCCATCTGTTTCTCGTTCGCGTCAGCCATTTGGCACATGTGACGGTGCAAGTTTCCAACCCCAACATACCGGCCTGCCGCTGCTGTGGGGTCGTGGAGTCAAGGCTGCAGGTGATTTCGGTTGCCCGAACCACGCTTGAGAGCAGCACGATCGTAGCGCTCGAATGCGTTAGCCACGTGGTTTATATTTGTATTTCGCCGGCTTTCCTTGTAGCTGGGAAAAATGTCACACGTGAGGGTTTCCTTATAGTAAATAATAGAAGGGGGTTTCTGAAGGTGCTCGGCAACTCTTCAAATCCAATTTGCACTCTAAAGTGATGATTTATTAATTTAAATAATTAAACTTAATTAAACTACTTATTAATGGCGAAACAAACAATTGCATGTGGTGCGCAAGGTGGCTGTCACCAATATGTAACTGGTTTAGCTCGCCTGTCTCTAATAATTTAATTTTTAACCTTTGTTTCAAGTTAACTGGGACGCCCGGTATATTTCTGAAGAGTAGTGCTCCTCCGCGGCTGTATTTCTTTTTTCCAGCTACATAGTGCCCGGTTGGAATGAAAGCAAGCACAAAAAAGGCATGAAGAATTACATTCACCTAGAATGCCAAGATAGTCGCCTAGAAGTAGTTTATTAAAACGTATAAAAACCGAGTCAACCACATTACGCCATTATAGCACCTCGTTTAGCATCGAGAGTACGTATCTACATAATACGATCTACGTATAAATCCCGCCATCGCCAGAAGTGTGCAGTATAATGCAGTCCTGGTGAAGGACTGCGCGGACTGCGGGTACCGGAGTTCGACTTTCCGCCCTCGGTTTTATTTTTATTTTCTCAAGTTTTTTCGATTTAAATTCAGCAGCGGCTGCATGCGACAGTGGGATTTGGTCAGGGTTCGTTAAAAAGCGGCGCTGCCCACCTATTCTCGCATAATGCTCGCTTTTGGTGACCTCGCAGCGCCGTGCTGGGATTTGGCGCCGAGGAGTTTTTCCCACCGGCCTCAGCGAAGTGAGCAGAGAACCGAAACTTCTCAGGCGTCGTCCTTCCATCTAAAGGACCTCGCCATTATGCCTGCTGGCTGGGAAGGGACACTCGGGAGGATTTCAAATAATGCGCTTCGCCAAGCGGAGGCGGTTTTTTTTTTAACTCTTCACTCCATTCTTTCTTTAGGTTTAACTTCGGCGGTTTTTCTTTTTCTTCTATTTAAATATATGTTACTCTTCTGACACATAAAATGAACAGCTTCACCGGTCTAAATACGTGTCGGCTTAGGAAAGTAAAGGCAGTGCCAGAGTTACTTCATCATTGCGCATGAGGCCTGTCTAGTTTTTACCATTAGTTACAGTTCTATACGCCCAGTCATCCATCCCCGCTTAGAGAGAGAAAATGTTGATGTTCTTGATCCATTTGCGGTAAGAAAAAGTGCGTTACTAAATGAGTCAACCTCTCCTAACGGTAGGTAAAATAACGAATTTACTATAGTTCTCGGAATCTTCCTTTTTTCTTAGGCCGTTTATAATTGCCGACCTCCAGAAGAACTTACCAAGAAGCCGAGCGGATATTTCGTCGTATTCGTTACCGGAGGGAAGACACATGATCAGTCTCCTCACTCAAAGCGGCCATTCAGTATTTTTTATTTAGAAATTTTTTTTACTACGCCAGTGTGCCAGCAGTGGAAGCAGTAGTAGCGAGAGCAGGCAGAACAGAAATACATGCTCAGCTTTGGAGCGTTAAATCCCACAGAGCTTACCGCCGCTAAGTTCTGCTTTGTGGACACAGGGTCTCTAAAAAGTAGTTCTTTCCACAATGAACCTTCTTATTCACTTCAAACTGTTGGTTCATAAATTGCCTGCCTATTTTCACTGCTCGGTGACAATATGTTGAACGAGCACGACTTCGAGATTTCATACGCTAACTCGGCGCCGTAAACATGGGCTCTGAATCGTTGCCGACAAAGTCAAGACAGCAATTTCTCGGCAGCCATTAGCGACCACTAGCACTCACTACACCAACTTCTTCCGCCCTCTACTTCCCCAGTATACACAAGTAGGCTGTCGTTGACGCCCTAAACCGCTTGCGCGGCTATGCTTTCCCGGGAATATACAGAAGCAGATGGTGTCAGCTGCGAGCTTCAAACAGATAACTTTCTTCATGAAAACTTAGTTTGCCGAAAGGACACATGTACTCATGAAACGCTTAGCAACATCACCATCAACAGATGGTCTTGGCTTCCCCTTCCAGTGCTTCTTTCGACAGTACCTGGCACAAATCCCCAATATGAGGTCGACGGTGTTGAAGATGTGGCGATCCTAGAGGAGATTAAACACGTCACCCATGAAACATACATAAGCCAGCCACAAATGTTTTTGTGAAGGGGAAACGCAACCCACTTCCCTATCGCCAGATAGATGGTGGTCATATTTCTTCAGCGCTGATTCAGTTTTGGCACTGTCGGAAACGTAACCATCGGAAGCGAGTGTGCAGTAATACATCCAACATAACTTAAGGAGGTATGGAGGGTAAACCCCGCAAAAAATCGAATTTGCAATTACGGCGCTGAGAAATTCACTGCACTATGCGGTACAAACCTGCGGAAGCGCGGCCTTGAGCGTCCGCTCAAAGTTTCTTTGAATGTCGCACCGAAGTGTTCCGCGCGTCCTGCCGTTTAAAAATGGCGGATGGATTCCGGAAAGGCCGGTTTGTTTATCTCTGTCTCTAGCGGTTGTCTTCACTATGGCGCGGTTTTTTCGTGTGTGCGTGTGCGTGTGCGTGTGCGCGTGTGCGCGTGCGCGCGTGCGTGCGTGCGTGCGTGCGTGTGTGTGCGCGGCAGCAGCAGCTGCTTCGCACCACGTGACTAACCACGTGACGAACCACGTGATCAGCCACGGTATCGCGCCGCCGGAGGCTGCTCCGCACCACGTTACCACCCACGTGACAGCGTGGCTGCGCAGCTACGGGGTGGCGGCGCCGCCACGCTGAAGGCTCGAAATGCTACCGTAATGTAGCTATCGCTACAAAATAGACAGGGCGTATAAGTGCCCCGTTTGTCTTTTCGCACAGGTTTTCCCACCCAACGCTGGTCGTCCACCTGTCTATGTTTCCTTTGTGGGACACCTTTAACAGCGATTTTGTCTGGGTCGGCTGATGCGTAAAGGTCATGCCCTCTGTTCACCTCGCGTCTCTTGCCAGTGAGGATTGGGTGTCTGCTTAGACTTTCGCAAAGCATTCAGCTAATCAAAGGGATGATGCGAATGCGAATTCATCAGCCGGCTAGCTGGTGGGTGGTGGTTTGAGGTAAAAGGCATGTCGCTTAGTAGGAGTTTTTACGCATGGCCTGCTAGAGTGCGAAAATAAAAATAAATTAAGGCCAGCGTCGTTACAGCACACAAACTTAAAGTATAGAGGCAACGACTAACGGAAAGGTACGCGATATTGTAATGTCACTTGCATGTCAGTTGATAGCTTCATGTGTATATTCTCTTCAGGTACTGCATACATTATAATGCACGTAAAAACTGTGAAACAACAGAGGCTCTCTGGAAGTCTTCCAGATTTGTTTCTTTGTGTAAATCTACTTTTTTCGGCATCGAAACAATTACAAGTTCCTTGTGCCTGACGTTGAAAAAATTTGCATTTTTTTCTTCCAAATACGCATTCTGTCATGCATGTAGTCAACTATACGTCATGAGACGTTGTCGCATGCTTCTGCAGGTTCAGAAGCCCGTAGCTGGAAACATGGAAAAAGCTTGTAGAGACCTGCCGAACTTGCGTCTGCAAAATGTTTTCTGTACAATCGCGACCAACACCCCGATTTGAGAGATCTATCTGAATTAACGCTGAGAAGCGGCGCTTGGCTGGGTGGGCTGGCCCCTACCCAGGGAGGTAGGCTGTATTAACGCCACTCAAACTACGTAAAGTAGCAACATCTACCCTCCTCCGCTTCCGCCTGCCGTTTTGATGCATCAAAAATGGCGCTCAACACACGGCTGGGGAAGATCAGGAGGGCAACCGCCCAGTGCGAGGGAAAATAAAAGACGGGAGGGGGGTAGGGGGGGGGAGGGGGGTAGGGGGGGGAGGGGACTTCGGAGCGAGATTCTTCAAAGATTGACATTAATTCTCAAAGTTTTAGGGGACTTTATGGTGTAAAGTTGGTTAAAGCCTCTGAAACTTTGTTTTGCCTGGTAGGTAGTGCTTCTGGAGAGCAGCTTCTTTTTCCACCGTGTCTTTGACTTCGATTTCGCGGTCGCTTTTCCGTTACGTTGCTCAGTGGGCTTCTATCAGGGGAGACTTTGTGAAGTGTGGAGTTAGGGGGGGGGGGGGGGGGGGCGGGGGGTAATGACGCATTGGTAGCATAGAGTTGGGTGGAGGTGGGATGAAAGGTGGATCGAGGAGGGTGGTGGTGGGTAAGCGGGCAAGCCCCCTCTATTGGAGGTGCGGTAAGGATGAGCCTTGAAGTGGTGCATCGGGATGATGGAGTCTCCGATCTGCGAAGATTCAGCCAGACGCCGCCATTCCCGCATTGTAACACTTGTACTGAAAATGCAGTAATCTAGACAAATTTATGTGGTTGTAAGCTACAGCTGATGGAAAGGACGAAGAAAAATATCTGAACTGTGTTATCCTTAGAGGGGTGGTAAATGATTCTGAAACACTACAGCTGCTCCGAAAGCCTTTCATCCGCTGAGGAGTTAACGGAAAACTTTCTCACAAAGCACAAAACACAGGATCAAGGCGGCCTCATGCACTTTGTCCCCTTTATTCAGAGTTTCGCTATCATAGCCACTGGGCGCGGACAAGATCAACAGCAAAGAATATGACCCTGTACGTCTTTGAGTGGTTTTATAATTTAACAACGTTATCACCATTATAAGGTGTTTTGCAACAGTGACAAAAAAAGACTTTTGAACGAAAGTAACAGCCGTATTATTAACAGTTAAATTTTACGCACATCTTTTGCGGAAATTTTCCAATGTCACCTCAAAGGCGAAGCACAATTCTTGTC